>CM053576.1:129087858-129211964 GCA_028646485.1 Cryptoprocta ferox | reverse complement strand
CCTGACCTGCCCCCACATTCCCTGTCCTGCCCCCCATTCCCTGTCCTGCCCTCCGTTCCCTGGCCTGCCCCCCATTCCCTGGCCTGCCCCCCCAGCTCATCTGCCTCCGTCTGTTTCAGCACCGTGTAGCTGTTGACAACACCCGGCTGTGCGCCTCCAGCTCCAGCCTCTCCCTGGAGTCCAGCTTTGTGGGCTGCAGCCTCGACCTCCCCCCGTATATTTCTAGGAAGCCCCTCAGAGGCAGCACGTCTACACCGAACCGAAAGAATTCCTCCCCGGCCACCGTTCCGCGGCTTCCGTGGTCTTCCCGACTCAGGGGGCCGCGCCCCGGAGCTGGGCCAGTCAGAGCCCGGCTTCCGGTTCCCCACTCTCTCGCTCGCTCTGTCGGCGAGTCCCGTCGGCGAGTCCCGTCGGCGAGTCCCATCTGCTGCCCTTCTGAAGTATCAACACGCGTTATCTGGTCCAAGGGACCACGACCCCCTGCCGGGATCGTTCCGGGAGCTTCTCGACCAAGGCTCGCACTGCTGCTAAAGTGACCCGACAAAAGTCAAGCCACGTCAGTCACTCTTCTGTTTGAAACCCCTTTGCGTCCTCAAACGCCTGAGCCCACGCGATGTCCTCGGTCCCCCACCCTCCGTCCCCTGTTACATCTCGGACCTCACGACTCAACGGCGTTGTCCTGTTGGGTCCGACCTCACTGGCCTCCGGACGCGCCGGCCTCGCAGGCGCCTCGGGGACTTTTCCTCTCCGTCCCTTCTGCCTGGGACTCATTCCCCTGGGATCTCCTGTCCTGCCTCCTTCTTCAAGTCTGACCAACTCCTGTTTCTCTGTTCTCTTGGCCTGCCTTAACTTCCCCAGCACCGTCTACCCCTCACCTACCGTCCCACTTATTTGTTTCCTCTCGCCCTCCCGCTGGTTTGCAAACTGCGTAACTACCTGGGTTTCTGTGGGCTTTGCTCCCTTAACCCCAGAACCTAGAGCAGCGCCTGGCGCGTATTAGCTGCTCAGTTAATACCTGTGAGACGAAGTCGCGAATGCATTTCCACGGACTCTAAAAGGGGCCAGTGGTGACTGGCTCAGATCAGTGAGTGAGTGTGCTGACATCTTGCAACAGAGCCGCAGGGTTTGGTCCCGGAGTGGGGGAGTGATGAGAGCCTGTCCCCTGCCTGGTGAAGGGGCGCCCAGGCTCTTTCCTTTGCTCTTGGAGGAGTAACCACGGTGACTGCCTTGGGCCAAGGGGCTGAAGCCACATCTTGTTGCTTGTGTGTTTCTAAGTTTAACTGTAGACCTCGACGCTGAAAACCTGCCCAGTGGTAGGTCCCATTGTCCTGGACGTTTCCAGAGAATAATTCTCATCATCTGATGGTTGAGTCAGAGCAAGGCAAGCCTGCCTGCCCTGTTGAATCTTCTTTCTCATAAGGCCCGGGTCCTGCAGGTGCCCAGCAAAGCAGGCAAACTGGCTGGTACTTCCGGTTTGCAGGTATCGCTGGTTTACGGGACTTCCTTGGCCCTCTTAACATGCCAACCCCATCCAAATGCTTTGCTTGGGGCACCCCCGCCCCAGTAAGCAAGATGCTTTTCAAGTGTCATGAAATCTTAGCTTTGTCCCTCAACCTTGGCATGCCAGGCTTAAAATCAAACCTGTGGTAGACTTTAGAGATGTTTGCCACAAGGAGAGGTTATTTTTCTAAAACTTTTAAAAATGTTTATTCATTTTTGAGAAAGAGAGAGCAAGCAGGGGAAGGGCAGAGAGAGAGGGAGACACAGAATCCGAAGCAGCTCCAGGCTCCGAGCTGTCAGCGCCGAGCCCGACGCGGGGCTTGAACCCACGAACCGTGAGATCCCGACCTGAGCTAAAGTCGGATGTTTAGCCGACTGAGTTGCCCAGCCTCCCAGAAGAGAAGTTATTTTGAGATTTTTTGACTCCTTGGCATTTTAAGATAATTTTAGATCAACATTGCAGGAAACTTTGTTTAAAAATATCTGCCATTTTCACAAAATGAGATTCTAAAATTAATTATTATGAATATGATTAATTTAATGAGACCCTTCTTCTCACCTCCGACTTTCTCCCCAGAAGAGACACTAGTACAATTTACACAGAATGTGCTCATAACCTTGGAGTCAAACAGTCCCTAACATACTCCACATGTCCCTCTGCCCCAAGGCTAACCTTGTCCTTCAAAGAAAGCCATGGAGGTGAGGCTGATGCCAACCAGCCATGTGGCCAAGAGGCAGGCATTGGTTTATTGGGGGTGTCCATAAAGCTAGGTAGACAAGTGCGAGAGCGCTTACCAGTACCCAGGGGGTCTCATCCACCTGCTCAGGTCCTAGCTCTGCCATTAACTTGCACTTCAACATCGGAAGACGTGTGACATCCCTAGGAATAGGTAGGGCCAGCAGCCAAGCTTCGTGAGGCTGGTTTGATGCCCCGAGGCCGTAAAACGCGCCAAGGGCCATTCTGGAAGCAGCTGCTTGGTGAAGGGTTGGTGCTGACTCTCACGTCCGGCTTCTCCGTGGCAGTTGCCACCACCTCAGGTCTTGGGTACGTGGAAAGGCTTTCTTTGAACTGCACATTTCCTGTTGGCATTTTTAAAGCCTTCATGCACGGAACATACATGGCGATGAACTTATGTTTGCTCTTGCACTCACGCGCTCGTTCAGCCTCCAGCAAGTTCTACACACGGGGTTCTGTGCTGGAGGCTTACAGGGAAACTTTGATAGACTCGAATTTCACCTGCAAGGAGGTGACGTCAGCAAATGACAGGTCCGGGAATAAGGCACCTGAATAACCCCACTTAGAAAGAGGTTGTGTTTTCTGGGGAAGCAGGAAAGGTTGTGAAGGGGGTCACGCGCCCGCTGGGTGCTGAAGGAATAAGCCTGGGGACGTGGGGGGCAGAGGGAAGGGTCTTCCAGCAGCAAAGACCGTGTAAACACACCCAGGGAACAGAAGAGTGGGTCTGAATCGCTTTAAAAGTTCAACCCTTTTTTCCTGTGGTAAATGGCACGTAACGCGAAACTCACCATTTACACCATTTTCCAGGGTGTAGTTCAGTCCGGGGCACTGGGTACATTCACACGGTTGTCCACCCATCACACCGTCCACACCCTGCACTCTGTTCCCGCTGCTCATTAGACAACACACCCCCCGCCCCGGTCCAGCCCTGGGCGCCCATCGCCCCACTTTCCGGCTCTCGGAAGCTCAGGTGAGCGGACTCACCGTGCCTGTACTTTTGTGCCCGGCTTACTGCTCCGAGCAGTGTGACCTCATCTGTGCTGCGGTGCCCATCCTCCTAGGGGTAAGTAGTGTGCATACACCGCATTTTGTTTGTGCGGCCCTCCGGGGATGGACACTCGGGTTTTCGGCTGTGGTGAATTATGCAACTTTTTACCAAGCTTGTTGTAGTGACTATTTTTTTAATCTTTATTTATTTTGAGAGAGCGGTGCGGGGAAGGGCAGGGAGACAGAGCGCGAGAGAGAATCCCAAGCAGGCTTCCTGCTCAGCCCAGAGCCAGACGCGGGGCTTGAACTCACGACATGAGAGATCAGGTGCTCCCTGGTCTCGTTTGGACAGAGAGTTGCACAACCCTTTCCTTTTGCTTTGACAGCCAGTGTTCTTGGAGGTCAGTCTAGGGGAAGGAACTTTCTGCAGGAAGAGATTTCAGAAGAAGGGGCATTCGATAAGGGCTTTGAAGGATGAACAGGTCACTGGTCAGGGGAAGCAGAGAGCATCACCGGGATGACGGTGCAGGTGTCTGGCACTGAGGAAAGGCAGGGGACAGGTGTAGTGGGTGATCACTGGAGGCTCAGCGGGGGCCTCAGCTAGATGTTTCTGCAGGTCCCGAGTTCCCCGAGATACCAGTTTGTCATAGAAGAATCCGGAACGAGGGCACTTTCTCTTCCCCTCCCACTTTGTACCAAAGTTTCTCAAAGGACAACGAGGTCTTTGAATCAAAAAGGTGTTAGGCAACATGGAGTCTTCTGTCCGGGGCCCGGTGTCCTGTGGGTCCCGTAGAGGCACAGGGGAGAGCCTTGTCCCTCACAGCCTCCCCGGCACGAGGCTAAACCTCAGGGTGGGCTGACCGGTGGGACCGTGTGCGAAGAAGGTGCTCGGGGTCCTGTGGGGAGGATCCCAGCCTGGCCGAGGGGCGGGGCAGTGGGCAGCCAGGCAGCTCTGGTCCCGGGGCGCATGGGCGCCTCCCTGCAGCCCCGAGCCCGGGAGCCCCTCGCTCCTTTAGGTGCGCACCCCAGGATTTTCAGCAAACACTGGGCTGTGGCCGAGAGCACCAGCAACTGCTGAGACGGACATTTCTGTTGGCCCAGCAGACGGGGCTCGGAGCAGAGGACATTTTCTTCGCTATGCTGACTACAGGGGCAACGAGCACTGACACTAAGTAGGGGTGCACGGACCCACTCCGCCTTCCCCGTGACCCAGCAGGCGAGCCTGCTTAATGCCCCTTCCCCAGCTGAGGGCAAATGATTCCGGCTGCTCGTAAGCAGCAGAACCGAGACTCCGTATCAGGAAGTCCGGCTGCACACTCTATACATTCTGGGGTGCCTGGGGGGCTCAGGTCATGGTCTCGCGGTTCGTGGGTTCGATCCCCGTGTCAGGCTCTGTGCTGACAGCTCGGAGCCTGGAGCTTGCTTCCGATTCTGTGTCTTCTTCTCTCTCTGCCCCTCCCCGGCTCGCACTCTGTCTCTCTCTCAAAAATAAATAAACATTAAAAAAATTTAGGGGCGCCTGGGTGGCTCAGTCGGTTGAGCATCCGACTTCGGCTCAGGTCATGATCTCGCGGTTCGTGGGTTCGAGCCCCGTGTCGGGCTCTGTGCTGAGAGCTCAGAGCCTGGAGCCTGCTTCAGATGCTGTGTCTCCCTCTCTCTCTCTGTCCCTCTCCTGCTCACGCTGTCTCTCTCTCTCTCTCTCAAAAATAAATAAAAAACAACATTAAAAAAATTTATACATTAGTCTAAGATGTATCATCTCCCGCATAAAAAAAACACAAAAAAACAAAAAACCAATCTGGGGCATTTCTTGCAATTCGCACGTTCTGCCCGTGTCCTGACGTGGATGCCCTTGTAGGCGGGACAGCTGCAGGAGGGTTCTAAGCAGGAGGGGAGTGACAGGACCAAACAGTGTTCGGGAAAGACCATTCTGGAAGCCGTGCTGACTGTGCACGAGGCAGAGAGGGGAACGCAGTTTCAAGGACTGGGTACAGCTGCTGCCTTATTCTCTGTGGAAGGGATGCAGCCGGACAGAGGCACTGGCCGAGGGAAGGGGAGGAGAGAGACCCGCAGGAAGGAAGTCAGAGGTAGGTGCTCGCAGGGGGACGGCAGGGGGAAGACGCACCGGAGCCCGGGAATCACGATCGCCCGTTTCATCAGAGATCAAATGCGCTTGAACCCCGGCTGGGACGTGCTTTCACCGGATTCATCCCAGAGCGCACAACATTCTGTTCCTCGCGTACATTCACGTGACAGACAGCAAGACAGCGGGCACCTGTCCTGAAGAGGCGCCACGCGATCGGGTCCCTCCCTGATTTTTATGGGTCTTACTCATCGCTCTATTTCTTTGTCTGCGCAGCAGCGCAGGGCGGGAAGGGCTGGGCTAAGCCGTGCACGGATGACGGAGATACGGTCTCTATTCTGGCCCCCCACCTGACTCAGGTGCGCCGTGAGCGGGGAGGGGGAGACACTTCGGCTGAAGTGTTACTTCTTTAAGAGGGGTCTTGGTGAATTATAAGCTTCCATGTGTGAAGACCCCATTTCATTTACATTAGAGCCATATGTATCCATCTCTCTCTCCGCTCATCCCTGTGTTCATTTACTTGCTTGCTGAGCATTTGTTGAGTACTTGCTGTATGCAGGCTCTGGTGTGCGGCGTCGATAAAGACATCTAAGAAATAGCTCACCGTGACACGGGGGAGGCCGCCACCTTCTAGAAGCAGTGGTGTGCACGGAGAAAGCTCCAAGCTGGGAGGCAGGTGTCTGGGCTCTGGGGTTGCAGCTTCTCCCATTGAGAATTTTGTGCCATCTCAGACCACTCAACCTCTGGCTCAATTTCTTTATCCGGGAAATGAGAAGGATATCCTCACGTTCCCTACGGACGTGTCAGAGTTCTCTGGCTCTGCACATGCACAGCAACAGGGAACCCCAGGATCTGGGTTTGCAATGGCCCCGCTCAGATGTCACCCTCGCTTTCTTCCTCCAGCCTCCGGAAGATGCGTCGTGGCCGTGTCTCCGTTCACATCTGTAAAGTGGGCAGTTAGTACATTGACTCACCTTGAAAAGTGGCAGCACGAAATGTCCACTGCGGGGGCCCGCCTTGGCCAGCCCCGGGGCTCAAAGACAAAGAAGGCAGAGACCCTCCCTGGGGTCCCCGAAAGATGGTGGTGGGAACCAGGTAGGGCCTGTGGCACCATTTCAGAAGGAGAGTGGGATCTGCTGTCTCCCCTGAACTCCCCTGAATTCCTTCTCTGGGCTTCCCTCCCTACAGAGTGTCCTCTGAGACCCGCAGATGCGAGGCGTGGCTGTCAGCGCCAGGGACAGCGGTGGGGCGGGTGGGGGCGTCTTTCTCCACCGGGAGTGGGTTGCAATCTCCAACGTGCAGGCAGAGCAGCTTCATGAAGTCCCGCTCTTTTCTGGGGCGCCCCCCCACCCCCTTCTGGGTGCCGGCTGGGAGAGCCAGGCTTCCTGAGCCAGCTTGCGAGCTTTATGTGCCTCTCGGTGAAAGAGCCCCGTAAAAACGCAAGCGCAGGCGGCGCACGGCGGGGACACTCGAGTGTCTTTATTCAGCAAGGCTGTAAAACGCTGATACGAGAGAAAACAGCTCTGCCAGGCTTAGGCTGGCAGTCGTTTACGTTTACAGCCGCGTGTCTCTACCCTCGCTCCTCCTCGGCTCCGCTGTGTTCTCCGCCTCTCAGAAGCAACTTTTAAGCCTTGAAATTAGAAATGGAAAGACCAAGACAAAGATTGAAGAGGCGACTAAAATCGTTTACAGCAAACTATAAAAAGACCCTACAAGCCTATATAACGTGACTTTTTTTTTTTTTAATTATTAATGGCTTTTAGGAGGAGAATCCAATTGAGATGGAACATCTTGTATCTGAGCGTGTCCCAGGATGAGGGGAGCCCAGGCAGGAAACGCTCGTCCTTCCCACTGTGTCCATCACCCCGTAAATTAAAATGCAAAATCGTCTATACTAAGTACTCTTATCTTGGCTAGCTCAAAAGATTTAGCCTTCTTCTTGCAGAGCATAGAGGCAATTTATGTGAAGTCAGCAAAGGGAAAAGTAACAGAGTTAAGAGTTTTGGCTTTGTTCTTGTTTTTGTTTTTAATAACTTGCCACTCACATTTGCTTGGATGGAGAGCTGGGTGTAAAAGGTGTTTGGCAAAAGCAGGTTGGGGAAGTTTCCCCAGCTCAGGGTCAGAGTCAAATTCTACGACTGAGGATTAATTGAGGAGATTTAAAAAATGGACACATAGTAGCCCATCTCAGCGCCTCTGTGGTACTAGCTTCCCCACCACGGAATTTAGAGATTACCTGTTAGTAATAAATGATATTTAAGATGGTGATACCCAGGGGCGCGTGAGTGGCTCAGTCGGTGAAGTGTCTGACTCTTGATTTCGGCTCAGGTCATGATCTCACGGTTCAGGGGTTCGAGCCCCCCATTGGGCTCTGTGCTGACAGTGCAGAGCCCGCTTGGGATTCTCTCTCCCTTTCTCGCTCTCTCTCCCACTCTCCTGTTAGCACTTTTTTCTCTCTCTCAAAATAAATAAATAAACATTAAAAAAAGACCGTGATACGCAAACAATCGGGATGCCACCAAAACAACTTTTTATTTCAAGCACGGCCTCCTTTTATCTCATGCTTCCTGAGTGTTTGCAAGGATTTTCTGGGAAATTTCATGTATGTCCAGTGGTTCTGACCCAAGGTGTTCAGGGTCCTCTTAGAAAGCAGTCTGGGGTAATGGAGCCCAGGCCAGCTGGAAGGCAGGCCATCAGAATTTGCTGCTGATTTAATTAGCACTGTGACCTTTGCAAAGTCATTGAGGACTTCAGGATCGTAGGGAAGCAAGCACATCCTGGACAAGAGCCAGAAGACTTGAAGTCAAGTTGAGAGTTTGCCAAGAATTTTCCAGAGCTGTGGACCTCGAGGTAGGTCCATGAGCCTTTCTAACTGTCATGGCCCTGACGGGGTTGAGGTAACCTGATTACCTAACAGGGTTCTTATGTGGTCAAGAAGACAAGGTGCTTGAAGGCCAACTGTGAGCTCTAAAACTCTCTATATACATTTCAGGTATTTGTCAGCTGAGGGCTCATCGCCAGTGCGTTCATTCCATAAATCAACACATGTCTCTCAAGCATCTTCTATTTGATGCAGGCCTAGGGGCTGAACAAAATGTGCACCACCCTGCCTGCGTGGAGCTTACACCCTAACAGAGGAAGGCCTACAACAAACAACAAAACTCTAAGTGCCGAGAGAAATGGGAGCGGGTGCTGCTGAATGGGGGGAAACAGAGTCCAGAGAAAGCTGGCGAGCAGCCAGGAGTGGGGAGACAGGCTTGCGGTGCTCAGGGGTGCTCAGTGATCCCAGACCTGCAGGAGTCCCACCGGCCTAAGCCCAGAGAATCCAGAAGGCTAAGAGAACAGGGGGCTGGCTGCCTGCCGGTCTGGCTGCTTGAAGACCAAGGACACAGGCGGGAAAGAAAGAGCTCGGTCTACGTGAAGGGGAGGCAGGCTTGTCATCTGACCCGAGTCAGAGGTCAGCTCTTTGTTCTCTCGAGCCTGGCTGAGGTTGGGCACGAGGTGGCACGCAAAGCAGGTGGGATGGTTCCTCTGCAGAATACCGGTGACACTCGGCTGTGGCCCTCTGGGCCTCGACAGAGACTGAGCCCATGACGCCGCAGCAGCTTCAGGGGGAGGCTGGGGGTCTGGCCCTAAGGGGCAGGCCCGCATTTCTGGAAGCAGTTTCCTAGGACCATGGCAGATGCCCAGGGTGGTGGAGGCTGACAGCACTCATTGCCAGGAGCCAGAGGAGGGGAGGATGGCCCCGCTGTGGGCGGCAGCGGTGCTGGGGAGCCGCACGAGACACTGGGTTGGGGACCACGTCGACTTTGGAGTCTAGAGGCCCTCAGAGGGCTGGAATGCAGCGAGGTCCTCTGTGTCCCTCCTGATCCTGTGACCCACAGCATCTGTGTCATGAAAACTGGGACGTGGGACTCACGGGGTCTTTGAAGGGACTTCCATGAGTGTGTATTATATAGCTTAAAGGTGTGTATTATATAGCTTAAAGATATCCAGTTTACACTAAAACACATGATATAATAACACGGGGACCTAGAAAGAACTTGGGACTCTGGATTCAGACTGTTCTCACCCAATCACGACCTTTTCTTAAGTCACTTCTTGAGAGAGCACCATTCTCCAGTGAAATGAGGCACTCAGAGGAGAGGCTCAGGAAAACATTTTATTTAACTTAATAGTTATTGAAGTTAATTATTAACCTTGCTGCTGTTGGTAATAATAGTATTCTTTATAGTAAACAGAGCCTTTTACATGGTTCTATTTACATGCATCACATTCAATCATGAGGCTGCCCCATAGCTTGATTTAATCACCAACCCCTTTATCTTGTCTCCAAATCCACTTTTTTTGTCATCTCAGTTGAGGGCATCAACGGGCATCTGATCACTAGCGTGAGAGGTACAGCAGGGCGTCCTATGTCCTCCATGTCCCATCCAAGCCGCCATCTTCCTCTTCTCTAAAATCTCCTCTTTCCTGTCCCTCTCTAGTGCCACTGCTCCGCCCCATGGTCTGGCCACATCCTGTTTGAGCTTTTACAAAGTCAATTTGTCCCAGCCTCCTCTTGCTGGCAGAGCCGTTGTGTGGAGGCTGAAAGCATCTGTGTCTCCAGAACCTTCTATGGATTCTCTGTTTACCATCTGCAGGACGCTTCCTGGTTGCTCAGCGCTCCTTGCCTCTTATTTTGATTCCCGGAGTTTCTGAAGGCCTGCGGGTCCCTTTGCTTGTCATTCTTCCTCTGGAAGAAACACACATGCCCCAATTCACTCCTTCCTGTTCACAACTCTCAGGGAGCTGCGCTTGACTGCAAGACTTTTCTAGAACTCTCCCTCAGGTGGCCCTGCACACTGCCTCTTCTGGAGAGATGTCTGATGGAAACATCATCTTCCAATCTCCACCTTTCCAATCAGACCGCAGACTCCCTCCCTGAGGGCAGAGGCTATGCTTTATTCATCTCCCCTTGTGGGTGCCCAGTGAAGGTCTGGGTCATGGGCATGATCTGCTGAAACGCCAGCACACAGAGCTCCACACCAGAGGCACACCCTTGTCACCACGGGAGTCCGTGGGCCCTGCCACCGATGTCATATGTTTCGGTTTCATGTTCTGTTTCTCTGGCTAAAACATGGGCGTGGAACTGTCTAACTCACCCTCAACTACTGTCGACAAACTGTAGGGCTTTCCTTGTTGATTAAATAAATACATGAATGATTCTACATCCATCATTACTTTTTTAGTTTGGTTCCCAAGTTGTAAGTTGCTTTTTATTTATTGTTGAACTAGCTTAATATTACGTTAATATTATCACCTTATATTGTAGTGGTTTCTTAAGTATAAAAATGCTCATAATTTACATATTTTTTCTTTAAACAAGTATAGCTACATGTTGAATATACATAAGTCATGTATATTATATATTGTGTATCATATACCAGACACTGTATATCACATAGCACACACACATCATATGCTATGTACTATATACCATATATTATATATCAGATGTCACGTATCATGTGTCATATCTCATATATCACAAGAGTGAAATAAAACACAAACAGATTTTATTCTTCTTCAATAAAATAGGATAATACCTGGGTGCAAGGTGCAGGGCATCTGGGTTATTTTCTCTATTCTGGCTCGGTTTAGCGCTGTGGCCAGTCAGTTAACCTTTCCGTGCCTCAGTTTGCTCAACTGTAAAATGAGGGGATTAAACGAAGTGGTTAATGTTATTTCTTACTTTAAAATGCCATTTTTCTCTTTGTGGGTGTTTTTTTTTTCAATTTTGTCTTGATTTTTCAAGTTTCTTGACAGTTTGTGGATGTTCTTTATACCACATGCGGATGCTTTCAAACCCATTGCACTATGAAAAATCATGTGGAAGTTTTACTCAATGCCAAAAACATCTTAATTACCTGCTGTCTTTTAGAATATTCTTCCCAGTGGACACATATTGGCAGGGGGTTGCCGGAGGTAAGAAGCCAAAGAGAAGGATGAGCAGACAATTTTCCTAAAACCCCACATCTGAGATGCAATTATTTTCTGTTGGTTCATGCAATTTTATTCCCCAAACCTGTTTCCCTAATTAAGCAAAGAAGCCTTTTGGCAAATACAGAGCACGTAGAAATGAAAAATAATCAGCATAAAACTGTGTAGGAAACACCATTTCAAAAGTAGAGTCCGCCTTGGCAAGATGGCTGCCCCAGAAGGACTCGGGAAACATGCACAGCTCTGTCTTTTTGGTCAGTCTGGGAGGATGTGCGCTCCAGCTAGACAGAGGGGCTTTCCAAATGTTAGGCAGAGTAAAAACACACAGTACAACTGATGGGCATTTATTTTTCAGCAAACAAGAGTCTAATTGACTTTATTGCTTTCCTTGGAAGGCCCAGTAAATCACAGAAAGTTAGCCACGAGTAAAAACCCAACATCAAAAGGAAGACATATAATAGTGTTTTTGGTGGCCCAAAGTTATTCCTGACTATTAAAGTCATAGCTTTTTTTTTTTTTTAAAGAAGAATAATACTTAAAAAAAAAAAAAAAGCAGGCTCTGTTGGTTAACGTCCAACTCTTGGTTTCAGCTCAGGTCATGGTCTCTTGGTTTCGTGAGTTTGAGCCCCACGTTGGGCTCTGCACTGACAGCGTGGAGCCTGCATAGGATTCTCTCTCTCCCCACCCCTCTCTCTCTGCCCCTCCCCCACTCACACTGTCTCTGTCTCTCTCAAAATATATAAATAAATAAACTTAAAAATATAAAGAAGAATAATACCTACATTTTTTTTTCTTGTGGAAAATCTTGTAGACAGTTACTTGGTTTCCCCACGTGATTTCCCCTCCATTTCATACTGTATCCCACTTCTGATCTAATCTTTATTACTTTTTATTTTTTTTAATTGTGGCAAAATATGCCTAATAGAAAATTTGCCATTATAACTGTTTTCAAGTGTACAATTCAGTGAATTTAAGCACGCCCATGTTGTGCAACGACCAACACCAACCATCAGTCCAAATATTTCATGCCTTTTTTTTATTCAGAAGTCTACAGTGAGCTCATGCCGACCCCTTGGCTGTTCCGTCACCTGCTGGATGAGAAAAGTCCAATGAGGCAGCCACTCAGCCTCTACACGGCCTAGTTGTGTCCTCTGCATTTCACTCTGTGTCCTCATTTGTGCCTGCAGGGGCCCTATGGGGCAAAGCCCAGAGGATCTGGATTTAGGCAGCCCCAGGCTTCTAACTTGTCCCCCATGCATTCCCCCATACCTTGGGCATGTCCCATTACCTCCACCAGGGTGAGAGCCAAAGTGTATGAAGAGACCTGGCATGTCCTGGAAGGTGGAGAACAGTTGAGTGTCATAAACTGCACACAAACACGTTTTCCTCTTCATGTTTTGTGGATGCCAGGAAAATAAGACCAAAAATAGTGGTGGTGGTGCTGCTGCTGAACAATAACAACAACACAATAATAATACTACATCTGAGGTGGGAGCAAGGAAGTAGGACAACTGTCAGCCTAGGTTGGAGCTTTGAAGACCAACTCTTGGCTTTGTCCCTGCCCACATGGACTGATTCAGTACATTCCCTTTACTCCCCAGTCCCTTTTAGACTAAATGCCTTTGCTTATTTTTTACCTGATGGAAGGCGCTCCCTTCCCTGCTACTCAAATCTGTCCCATTCTTCAACAGGCCAAACAGTGAAGAAGAAAAGCAGTGAAGACAGAGAATATCTGAACTTACATGGAGTTGGGCTTGATTGTAGTTGTGTAATACTAGGGTAGGTCCTCTCTTTAAACGTATTTCCTCTCTTGTAAAATGAAGTGGATGAGAGCAGCCTATTAGGATTTTGTGCAGAAGACGGATTTATCATGGTGTGCGGCACGGGATGAACAGTTTAAGGAATCACCATCTTCCTTGATCCCTTTTACCTCCAGACGTGCCTCAGACCAATTCTCAATGCCAGCTCGCCACCCACTAGCAATGTCTCTCTGCCCGTCACTCTGGGCACACATGCCCAGCATTCACACACACGTATATCCACGTCTGCATCTGCAGACACACACACGTAGGTGCGCAGTGAATGTTTGCACATACCTCCGTGAATACACACCCACGTTCACATACAAAGATCTGATTATATGCCATTGTATGATCTAATCCTCTAATTTTCCAAAATCAGGCCACATTATTTTTCAAGTAAACATTGCAATATAGGGGCTTAATTTATAATATAGATCAAGATAAATGATTAGTCCACCAACCCAGAGTAGAAGCATGTACTCTCACTATATTTTTGTTTTCTTTCGACACATGCTTTTTATCAGGAGACTCCTTCTTGCCAAACATTTTTCTTTTAAACTTGGCTTTTCATGACGCCAAACAATTTAAACATTGAGCCAATGGGATCAGTGCATATTTTCCACCATGTAATAAAATAATAGTTTGGT
This sequence comes from Cryptoprocta ferox, assembly GCA_028646485.1. NCBI lineage: Eukaryota > Metazoa > Chordata > Mammalia > Carnivora > Eupleridae > Cryptoprocta > Cryptoprocta ferox. The sequence continues at coordinate 129,198,227 of CM053576.1, read as the reverse complement.
TGAAAACTTTATTAATTCCAAATTGAGTAGAGTCTGGCTAATGACCATTTGGCCCACAGTGGTCTTTGCTCTGTGTCTGGCTGGAAGGAAAAGAAGCTGGTAGGAACAGTTGCTTTTGGTTTCACGTGTGAAAAAATGTAACGATGTTGTCAGAACAGGATGAGATGTAAGACAGAACCCCCATCATCTGAAAAGCAAAAAGGCCTTTGGTTTAGTTCTATGGTTCACTCCTCACCCACGTATGTGGTCAGAAACCTGGGCGGACAATCCTAAATTTCCCATACGGGAACACCGGCAGCCTTTACCTCTGGATGTAGGTGTTATGGTGATTTCTGTTGTTTTTATATGTTTTTTAAAAATTTTTTAGAATGTTTATTTATTTTTGATAGAGATAGACAGAGTGTTAGAAGGGGAGGGGCAGAGAGAGAGGGAAACACAGAATCTGAAGCAGGCTCCAGGCTCTGAGCTGTCAGCACAGAATCCGACGCGGGGCTGGAACTCACAGACCGTGAGGTCATGACCTGAGCTGAAGTCGGATGTTTAACCGACTGAGCCACCCAGGCGCCCTGTTTTTATATGCTTTAAGTTGAATTTTTTTCAAACGTTAAGCTATAAACAAGTTTTATTTGGGTAAACAGAAAAAAAAAATAAATCAACAACCCCCTTTTTAGAAGAATGGCTTGTTATGGGCAGAGCTTGAATTGAAAATTCAGAGTTCTGGGGCGCCTGGGTGGCTCAGTCGGCTAAGCGTCCCACTTCAGCTCAGGTCATGATCACATGATTCGTGGGTTCGAGCCCTGCGTCGGGCTCTGTGCTGACAGCTCGGAGCCTGGAGCCTGCTTCGGATTCTGTGTCTCCCTCTCTCTCTGCCCCTCCCCCACTAGTGCTCTCTGTCTCTCTCCCTCTCAAAAAATAACTAAACATTAAAAAAAAAAAAACCACGAAAATTCAGAGTTCTGTGTCCTGCTCGCCGGTGCTGTTAACTACTGTGTTCTCTGGATCAATTCTGTAGGTCTTTGAGGAAGTCTAAGCACAATGTGGAATGAGCAGCGATGGGACAGGTAAATTCTCACGTTCCTTCTAGCACTATGATTTCTGATTTTAAATGAAAAGAACAATGAACATCATTTCATTAAAGATGGGGAGAGAAAACCTCCAAACATTATTGAACACATAGTATATGTCTGGTTCTGAGCTCTGTGTTGTCACCGTTTCATGCATTAAAATTTTTTTTATATTTACTTATAAAAATTTTTATGTTTACATAAACATTATTGTTTACTTGTTTTTGAGAGAGAGACAGACAGACAGAGCACGGGTGGAGAAAGGGCAGAGAAAGAGGGAGACACAGAATCTGAAGTAGGTTCCAGGCTCTGCACTGTCAGCACAGAGCCTGATGTGGGACTCGAACCCACAAACTGCGAGATCATGACCTGAGCCGAAGTCGGATGCTTATCCGACTGAGCCACTCAGGCGCTCCTTGTGCATTTTTCAAAAAATGTTTATTTATTTTTGAGAGAGAGAGTGCGCAAGTAGGGGATCGGCAAAGAGAGTGGGGGGCAAAGGATCCGAAGCGGGCTCTGCGCTGACAGCAGTGAGCAACCCTATGCCAGGCTCGAACCCACGAACTGCGGGATCATGACCTGAGCTGAAGTTGGACGCTTAACTGACTGAGCCACCCAGACGCCCTAGCTTCATGCATTTCTTGACACTAACACATGATATCTCAATTCATCCTTCCAGCGACTCTTCCCCACCCCCCGTCCCCCCGGAAGTGCCTATTCCTACCCCTCTCACAGAGATCAGGAAACTGATCTCCCATAGAATAGATGGAGGCATAAGAATTCCAACTCAAACGTGTCCGGCCCCATAACCCAGACTTTCTCATTACAGCTTTCAAGAATTCTCCACACTTGATGTGAACCATTTTGCAGAAAAGGACAAAGCTCTTCTTCCACAAAACAGCAATAGGGTCAGGGAGCTGTGAAGATGTTTCTAATGTCATCTGAAGCCATCAGCGCATCACATCTGGCTTCTTCCTAACTTGTTTGGAATGTTCCCAGTTGCCGAGGGAATGCTCCCTTCACCGGGGGCTCCGGAGGGAATGTTTACTTTGTTGAGTAATCCATTTCTTCCTTCTCTATCCAAACCACTAAATAAACTCGCTCCATTTTTGTCCTTTTAGGAAAAGTAATTGAGAAGAATCCAAGACAAATGAACTTAAAACTGGCTCTCTGACGGCTTTGCTTTCTGGTTGTCTTCCTGTCCGTGAGTAGCTCTCAGCCCCCCGTCCCAAAGGGAAGGCACATTGCACCAGACGCTTCCACTCTGACCTGCACCCACAGCCACCCAGGGGAGAAAACTCATTTAATTTGACTGCAGCCACACAAATTTGTGTGTCCGTAGAAACTCAGGTTTGATGTTATTCGCCCTATGGCTTAGAACTGTGGTTTATTGTTAACCACTTTCCTCTCTCTCCCTCTCTTCAAGGTAGATTTATTAGAACAAATATGCCATGCAAATGATGATTTATGGGGACACCATAGTCCCCGAGAAAACATATTGATTCAGGGAAACTCGCATTCCCTGCTATGAAGGCCTGTTAAGGGATCTTTGGATGACGGGACTCCAAGGGCAGTTGAATTCATCCACCCGCCAAAAAGTGGATTTCCGGAGGTTTTGTGCAGCCGCATTCCTGGGCACGAGCCCCGCCTCTGAAGTCTCTGCTTTTCTCCGTCATAGCTGCTGCTCCTACTCTGATTTCCTGCTTTCTTTAGTCAGCTCTGAGAATTATGACATTTTTCTCGGTAGCCTTTCACACGGCCGATCAATAGGGAGACAGATGCGCGCTCCTAAGTGAGGAAGAAACGTGGAGAATCAAGTCATCTCGCATCTCCCGATTCTGCTCCAATGCCCAGGAGAAATGACTTCCACCCAATCGATCCTAATGGGACGAATCCATATTCCTGGCCACGCACCCGGCATGAGGTAAGAAGGAGGCAGGAGCCCGGTCTCAGGTGCCCTTGCCTTTGTGACTGGGACGGTTCCGTCTCCAGCTCTGCGAAATCCACCCAGAGCACGTCGTGAAGGGACCTCAGGGAAGGAAGGGGTGCACCCGGGCTCTGTCAAGGGGAGCCAGAAATAAGAGCATCGGGGCAGGAAGCAAACAGAATCATGCAATGATATTTCCTTGCAGAAGGCGTCCAGGCCATGCACTTTAGAACATTGATAAAAGAGGCTCTGTTTTTTCTGGGCTCAGTCGTGGTGATCAGGGGCACGAGTAAGATGAGCGGCATTGATCACTTTCTTCATTCACATAATGTCTGCCTGGGTTTCTCTGATCATTTCACTTTCAAAGTGGGAAAAATGGAGCTATGTGACCCTCTGGGCCCAAGCCCACCATCCTATTGACAACCTCCATTAATCTTTGAGAGGCTTTACCCCATTTGCTAAATAGCAGGGCTCACCTGAGTCGCACACCAATCAGGGGCAAAGTTAATTGCAATCAATAGCTGCTAACATTTTTCCTGGCCCCCCCCCCCCCCGCCCCGCCGCCCGTAACTCTTCTGGCCTCGGGAAGACAGGCAGCCGTGGGCATCCTTGCTCTCTCGTAGGAGGTAGAGCCAGGACTCGGGGCCAGAGGACGTTTCCCTACATCATCTTTAAAAGCTATTTTATAGTGGAAAGATTTTGGCTTTGAAGTTTCAGATTTGAATATTAGCATTCTCTTTTTGGTCTTTTCAGTGGTTTTGTGTTTATTCATAAAATTTTTAAAACACAGGTTCCCAGGCTGTAAAGTACTACAAAGATCATTAAGGAAAACTGTTAAAACATACATGGGGAACGAAGGGGAACATGATCTCAGTCCCAATAGAGAACCCGGGTTAACCTTTTGGCGCCCTGTTGTTTTTCTTCTTCTTCTTTTATTTTTCTCCAACCAAACACACATGTAAAGTCCATTTTGCTGGTTGGTCCTGTATCTACTAGGACTCCAGCCTCCACAGCGTCTTCTTGCTGCTTGGCTTCTGCGGTAGTTTTTGAGTGAACATCAAAAAGAAAAAGAAAGAGAATGTGTACTATTGATGGTACACGTGTGTGTTATTGTTCAACGTGTGGGCTTAAACAGAGCAGGAACGTTCAGTTGAGAAATGGCGTTATGAGTTTTCCCCTTGGTTCAAGTGTCTGACTCGGCAAGCAAAATTCGGAGGATAAATGAAGTGTCTTTCTGATGTTTTTTTGGAAAGGGTTGATCTGTTTCACAAGACACGAGAGAAACCTCTCTGTCTCTGTCTCTGTCTCTCCCAAGATCCGCTGGTATTCAAGCGGGACGAAAGGTCACGCTGATGCTAGATAGCTTTGCAGAAGTATTGTCATTTAGTCTATTTGTTGGTGGTGGTTTTTTTCCCCCTTTTGTCCCCTCTGTTTTAACATGGAGATTTTAGCAAGAATTTGGCCAGAGCTTTACCAAAAGCCGCTAGTCAACACTCTAAGACCTCCCCTAATTCTTGTGTTAAATAGTTTTCCAGACCCAAATTGCCAAGCAATGTGCCGGTTCATATGGTCAGCGACATGTGTCTCCTGGTCTCAAAAGCTCATCTCCCAGACCTGACAAGTAGGTACCCGAGGGTATCAGCAAATGGGACGCAAGTGTGTGTGAGATGCCACGGGGTACCTTTGGGAGTGCGAGGTTAGGGAAGCTTCCTTTGGGAGGAGACACTGAGTTGAGCCACAGGAAGGAAGTCAGAACTGGTTATGTGGTCAAGGGGAAGTGGGAAGAAGGTCCTTCCAACCAGAGAGGGGAGTTTAAGAGAAGCCAGTGGGGTTGAGAATGAGGCGTCTTAGAGGCGTACTGCTGAGGAAGGTGAGTGTACACATGGGTCTCCGGCCGAGTGAGGGAAGTCGGGATGGCAAAATATAAATATTTAAATGTTATTGATGTCAAGAATGTGTGATAATAGAGGAAGTTGAATGGGAACCTTCAAATACTCCTGTGAACATTCTAGGAGAGAGGAAGAACCAACAAAGTGTTTTAACAAAAGCCACAGGAAGGAGTTCTAGAAGAAGGGAATGATCCAACAGTGTCAAGGGCAGAAAGACCCAGAAAAGGAAGGACTGAGAAGTCAGGGTCATTGGTGACATGGGTGAGTTTGCATGAGGAAAGCATGGATGCAGGGGGGCAGTGAGGGCCAAGGAGAGAAAGGGGAGGGGATGGCTTCGCAGGCAGCCTCGGCTCAGCAGGTGTGTGGAGTTGGAGAATTTTTGGTAACCAACACCTGGGGGGCATGAGGAAGGGCCCTAGAGAACTGAGATCCAATCTGAGATTTTCCTGAGTCCAGGCCCAATGACTTTCCCACCCTATTTCCTCGCTCATGGAAAAGCCAGTTGGGGCACGTGGGCGAGGGAAGTGGGAAACAGGGACAACGGAACTGGAATTAAGAGCCTGAGCTCCAGGGGCCCTGGGGTGGCTCTGTCAGTTAAGCGTCCGACTTTTGATGTCGGCTCAGGTTATGATCTCACAGTTGTGAGCTCCAACCCTACATTGGGCTGAGCGTAAAGTCTGCTTGGGATTGTCTCTCCCTCTCAGTCCTCTCTCAATCACACACTCTCTCTCTCTCTCTCTCAAAATAAAACACATACACATTAATAACAATAATAATAAAGTCAGAGCTCCATTCTTCTGGGGGCTACACCCAGTTTCCGAGAAGGTGAGTACACGGTCGGACTAGAAGACAAGAGTCAACCATGCGTGTTTAATAATGTTGATCTGTAATGTCAGAGAAAGCTGCAAATTTGCAGGTTGATATTTAAGCCCTCATGTAAGAGTAGAACAAGCTATCGAGTCTCTCCTCGGATCAAAGAAAACCTTCCTTTTAAAATGAAATGGCAGTTGAAAAGCAAATTGAAATGGTAAAATGCTTTGCAAAGGTAAGAGGTTTACTTTCAAGATTCTCATGCTCAGTTATTTCCCGGGGAGGCCAATAGTTCTTACCATGTAGACATTCGTCATTTTCCTTTCCCCAGCACACAGTAGGTGCTTCGTGCCTATTTCCTCAAAGAACGAATGTTGAACTTTCCCCTCTACACACACGCGAATCTCGCTCTAGAAGTCTAGCTCCAGGGAAACGTCACTTAGCTCGGGAGGGAGCCTGGCCATCTGCTGAGCATCTGGGCTTGAACACGTCCAAAAAAACTTTGGGGAAGTGATCAAAACACTGTTTCCTTATGAACAATGCTGCGCAGAAGAACCGTACAGGCTCGTCTTGATAAAATAAATGAAAGGAGCGTGGAGAGGTGACCTGAGATATGAAAGCTCTTTATTTCAGGAGCAGAAAGGCGTTAGGTGTATTCAGGGCAGAGCGTCAGACCTGACGAGCCCGCCAGTCCATGACATAAACAGGTTCGCCATATGCTCGGCAGGAAATAAAAAGCCATTTTCGCATCTTGTAGCACCTGTTCCCGTCAGTATAAAAAACCTGCTTCTCTGTGGGAGGTAAACCCTTAGGGGATGGTGAGTGATTCGCTCCTGGGGAGAGACAGTTTTTGTTACTTGTGCCACTGCGGACAGAAAGGAGATTCGGGCGAGATCTGGGGACACACGCCCTGTCCACGGGCAGCCCCCTCTCAGGCCGCTCGGATGCTTGCGAGGTTTTGTCTTTGAAAATGTGATGGGGCACCTGGGGCGTGGGGGGGGGCTCAGGTCATAATCTCACGGTTCCTGAGCTTGAGCCCCACGTTGGGCTCTGGGCTGACAGCTCAGAGCCTGGAGCCTGCTTCCGATTCTGTGTCTCCCCCTCTCTCTGCCCCTCTCCAGCTCTCTCTCTCTCTCTCTCTCTCAAAATAAATAAACTTTTTTTTTTTTAAAGGGAGGAGATGAGTGTGGTCAGAGATGTGGGCGGACAAAGAAAACTTGTGCTTCTACTTCATGGCCTGTGTGGCCCCCAACTCAGGAAGCAGCAAGAATCAGGAAGCTGAATACTTACAGCCTCCTAGGAAACCTTGGGTCCACATGCACATTTTCTCTTTTTTCTATTTCAGCTACGCTGTGGCTGACTGCTCGGAGGTAGCACCGTGTTCAGTTTATACACTGTGACATATGCACGCATAGGACATAACTCGCTGTCGCACATTTACAAATTTTCAACCTTCAGATAGAATAATTAAAGGTGTCTAGGAGTAACAATTTTCTTCCCTTATTGTTTATTGTGTTTTATGGGAGAAATTATATTCTAAACTGACGTGCGTCTATTTAGAAATTTGTGAGACTCTTTTTGCTTGGAGAGTCTACTAAAATAGGTCATCATTAAGATATTGAAATGATTTATATCTTACTTTTCCTGGTTAACCACAATAAGTATACAACTGACGTTCTGAATGGTCACAGTTTTGAAGGTAATGAGGACTCTTGAAATGTCATACGTACTCAGACATAAGGTCTGACGGTCAACATCTTTCATAACCAGCAAGGGAGACTCAAAGAGTGAGAGGGATTTACTCGCCCCTTGGAATTGGGAGACGAGATGAGGAATTTCGGCTGATCATTGGGTGCACTTTGATGGTCTGTGCATCATCTGAAATTGTGGGCAACGATCCCATATCCCTGTTTATTTTTTCTGGGGAGGGGACCGTCGTGTTCTCGTGATTCTCAAAGAAGCAAAGAATCACTTCACCGAGTCTTGTCCACGTCCCCAGACTGTTTTCTCGGGTACGGGGGGACCTCACGGGAGCACACGGAAAGGGGTTAAGAGAGAGAAGTTGCACTGGGATGCTCTCAGGCCCCCTCTGAACTTCAGGTGGGCACTACCCAGGGTGGACCGCCAAGGCGTGACCCAGCCACGGGGGAGCGGGGCCGGCTGCCTCCACCTCATCCAGCCCCTTCCTTGGTTTCCGGATGAGAAACACATCCCACTAGCTGCCTCGCTAACCCTTAGGTTAATTAGACTCACACTAGCCTTGGCCTCCATTAGCACTTCATTCTGGAACTAACAACCATGTTTTAGTTAGCATCTGATGGCTTTAATGATACACCTCTCTGTCTTCTCATTGTGATCCCATTTAATTGTTTACTTTTCCTATCGGGCCAGGTACTCTTTCCTTTCCTGTTCGCTTCTGTATGTATTTTATCGAACTGTTAACAAAACGGGGACAGCTAGTGTCTGAAAGTAGATTCAGTTTGCTCAGCCCTTCTTGTCTGTGGTTTTAGGTAATGCCACTTAATCTCATCTACTTGCTTTTGTTTAGTCATCCCTGCAAGAAGCAAAGCAAGAAGTATGCTCTTGTGTGAAAGGGGAAACTGAGGCTCAGAACACAGGTGTGATTGCCACGAACGGCAGGCTCATGGCACCAGATCCCCAGTCTGGCTTTGCTAATCCGGTGCTTACTTTTTTCAAGAGAAAATTCTACCTGTGTAAAAACACACTTACATGCCATGCTCAGAATATTCACCTACATCGATTTCTGTGATCTGGGTGCTTCCATAGTCATCCCCCACCCCACTGGCTCATATTGAGGAGATGTGGCTCAGGGGGTTAAGAACCTGGGGCCCCAGCTGTTGGTTGGTGGAAGAGCTTGAATCCAGAGCCAGGTCTTGCAACATGAGCTCTTTTTCCCAGCCCTCTGTGACAGGTGGTTTTAGTTCTTTTTGCGTTTACTTTGGGGGAGGATCAGTCTAGCAGAAAGTATCCAGCAGTGGGAATTTGGAAGTCTGGGTCCTCTTTTTGACAATGTTATTGAGTAGAGTTGTGAGACTTAGGACAGGTCTCTAATGTTTTCAGACACCTTGCCTTCTTATCTGTGTGCTTGGGACTTCTGGCGGAGGACTCCCTTTGTTCCAGAGAAAGCGGAGCTGTTCTTCCAGAAGCAAGCATGAAGAAGGCTGCTCCCAGAGCCCACAACAGCCCCCTCACATCTCCAGGCCCAGTTGCCTATCCTACCCCCACTCAGAAATTCTGAGCTTTCACAGATCAGGGTTTCTCAAACTTGAGTGTAGGAGTCTTCCCATGGGCTCACGGCTTGCTGGCCCTGCTACAAACGTCCGGAGTCATCGGCTCTGTGGGAGGACTGGCCATCCTGCAATCTGAAGGAGCTCTTGGCCACTGCCCGCCGCTGGTCCAGTGCCGTGGAGCACAGCTAGGGCCACTTGATGTGACAACAGTGTCTTAGTCCCTTCCTGCATCCACATTCCATCACTGCATTTTGGGTCACAGTCTTCAAAGTTGTGTGCTTGCATTGGGCATTCTGGATGTCCCTGCTTGCCCCTGGTGATGCAAACAACCTCCTTCTGGGTGTGAATGATGCTTGACGCAGATGGGCTTAGCCGCAGCCCCTTGTCACACCAGTGTAGATTATCAGTCCCCATTGTATTCCAACATTTAAAAGTCTAATATGCTTCTAATCATGTTGATTTTCAATATCCGTATGGCACTTCTCCATTTATATTAAACAAAAGCTTATATAGAACAATTGTGATTCAAACAGTTCCCTGAAATAGGCAGGACAGGATGGGTGTCATTTCTCTTATAATTCGGCAAACCAAAGCCCATAGATTCTCCTTTGTGCCCTGGGTTAGTGGCTTAGGCTGCTGTAAGAGCACCCCAGACTCAGTGGCTTATAAACAGTGGACATTTATTTCTCATAGATCTGGAGAAATGAAGTTCAAGATCACAGTGCCACCAAAGTTGGGTTCTGGTGAGAGCTCATACCTGCTTCTTAAGGTGGAAGGGATAAGGGAGCTTTCCGGGGTCACTTTTGTAAGGGCCCTAATCCCATTCGTGAAGATGCCAGCCCCATGACCTCATCACCTCCCAAAGGTCCCACCTCCAAATACCGCCTCACCGGGGAGACTAGGTGTCAACGTATGAATTTTCGGAGACACAAATAGTCTACCAATAACCCCATTTGAAATTTCAATAGGAATCCACAGTTCACCTGCAGTTTCTCCCTTAATCCAGGCACCAAATATCAACCATTTTATTTTATTTATTTTATTTTACTTTACTTTATCCTATTTCATTTTGATAAGAACATTTAACACGACATCTACTCCCTTCATAGATTTTAAGTGTACAGTACAGAACCTCTGAAGAGAGGTCATATTACACAGCAGCTTTCCAGAGCTGAGTCGTCTTGTTGCCTGAAACTTTGTGCCCCATGACTGGTCACTAACTCCCGACTTCCTCCTTCACCTTGTCCCCGGCAATCGCCATTCCACTCTTGGTTGTTATGCATTTGATGCTTTGAGATATTTCAAAGAAGTGGGATCAAGATACAGCGCATTTCTTTCCGTGACTGGCTTATTTCACTTAGCCTAATGTCCTCAGTGGTCATTGTGTTGCTGGATGTGGCAGAATTTCCTCCTTTTCTACAGCGGAATAATATTCCATTGCATGTATACAACATAGTTTCTTTATCCGTCCGTCTGTCGGTGGACATGCAGGCTGTTGCGAAGAGCGCTGCAGTGAACCTAGGAATGCTAGCAGCTCTTGGAGATTTGGATTTCAGTTCTTTTGGATAAATACAGAAAGCGGATTTGCTGGATCTCAAGATCGTTCCCTTTTTAATGTTTGGAGGAACTTCCCTCCCGTTTCCCGTAGCGGCTGCAGCATTGGATGTAAATCTCTACTAGTCTTGCACGAGAGCTCCAATTTCTCCAAGCCCTCCCATACCTGTTGTATGGTATGGGAGGCCATCCTGACCGGTGGGAGGAGACAGCTCATTGTGGTTATGATGTGCATTTCCCTGACTAGAGACTCTGAGCATTTTCTCATATACCTGTTGGCTGTTGGTATGTCTTCTTTAGAGAAATGTCTTTGGAAGCCCTTAGCCCATTTTTAAATTGGGTAATTGTTTTTCACTTGTTTGTTTTTTTTTTCTTTACTATTGATTTGTAGGAGTGCCCAATATTGTTTTTTTTAATGTTTGTTTATTTATTTATTTTGAGGGAGAGAGAGAGAACGGGCTGGGGGAGGGGCAGAGAGAAAGGCGAGGGACAGAGGATCGGAAGCAGGCTCTGTGCTGACAGCAGAGAGTCCAATGTGAGGCTTTAATTCAAGAACCATGAGATCATGACCTGAGCGGAAGATGGACCCTTAACCGACTGAGCCACTCAGGCACCCCCTCCCCAACATTAATTTTTAATATAAGGACCAGGTCACATGTATCTTCATAATAAACATAACACTTGCTTTTCCACGAATGTTGTTACTTTCATCCTCATTTCTTTTAACTTTCCATACATCCGGGGTTAAAATGAAGGGGAAAGAAGAGGGTCCTGGGACACATAATTTTCTGATTAATTAAGGATTCACCAGAAAGTGAATTACGTGCTTTGACTCTGGAAGAAAGGTTCTCTACACAGTTTATGTTCCTCCCTGGATACGTTTGATCTAAAAATTACAGCTAAATCTTAGGAAAGAGACAGAGGATTTTAAAAAGGCTCAGAACATCTTTGTAAAGAGCAGATCAGGACAGAGTCCTATGCATATGGAAGAGGCAGGAAATGGCCTTCTCCCTTACCAAGCCACCCCATGGTGTATACATCACCTTTTCCTTATGACTCACTTCCTTCTTCTAAAATAGAGAACTGCCTCCTAATAGCTTATTTGGGGTTTCCAATTAGTTACATTTCTGGTTAAGCAAGATTTTCCTGTTTTATAATGTACCTTCCAGGCAAAATGACATTCACACCCATGAGGTTCCAACCTGAGCATCATAAAACTGCTACGATGGACCCATTCCAATGTTTGGATAATTTTTCTCTGTGGCAGCAACCTGAGCTTTCTTTGAATGCTCTTTATCCTCACACACGATTTCCTTTTCCCTATTTACTCTTTCCAGTCATTAAAAAAAATCTGAAATCCAAGTACTTAAGCATCTTTCCTGTAGTACATTTGCCCCTAAGAGGGTTATTATGTTCTGTAAGGTAACAATTAAGTGTGTTAGGCAGAGCAAGAAAGAGAGTCCTGTAAATACTTCAACAGAAAATTAATAATCTTCTGAAATAGCACCTGAAAGCCAGTATATGGGTTGAATGACCTCAGAAGGACCCTTCATTGGGTGTGTCTGAAAATGATCAGAAAGGTAACCATTTTGGAGCTTGTCGATTCAGGGTGAGGACCACCAAGCTGTAAAGACAGTCAGATCTACTTCCGAATGGGTCCTTGAGGCTCGATTGACTCGCATAGCTTGTGCTAACTGTGCAACTAGACATTCTGATGGATGTTTTTGTGACATTCTGTTGACATGCTCAGTCCAATAGGGTTTCCATTTCATCTGTACTTTTTATTAATGCTCATGAGGCAAACAGAGTAAATAATCATGAAGTTTGTTCTTGCTGCCTTTCTGGCAACCATTTTGTCCCTGACAGATATTAGAATATACCCTTGGGGAGATGAAAGATTTCTAGTTTTATCCAAAAAAGGGGGGGTTGATTTTTAATATTGCTTGTGCTAGCTAGAAGGGACTTTAGAGACCATCCATCTAATCCAAGCTCCTAAATTTACTTTTTACTTAAGCTCCAGAAAGTGAAGTTTGCTGGGTTCATGGAACACCCAGTCAAGGACCCAGGTCTATGGCTCCAGCCACTTTTATGTTTCTGCTTCCCCCAATTCTACCCCAAAGTGTGTTGAAATGTCATTCCAAAATTTTGGGTGGCCTAGCGGGGAAAAAAAAGCACTCACAATCCTGTTATTTCATTGCCAAACTTTTGGTTAATATGCGTATTTGCATCACATTAATTGTGGTGTCCATTCATTCCATAGAGATCTGTTGAGCTTCTGTGAGACATCAGGCACTGTGCTGGGTACTGGAGACACAACGGTTAAGTCAGCCTCTACATGAGGCGATAGAACAACAGCAAAGACAAACAAACAGGCAAGACCTGTCCTTGTTCTTGTTTGTTTTTAGGAAGCAGAAAATGGGTATTTTGGAAACTTTAGGAGAGATGGTGAGGGTGATCAGGCAAGTCAAGTGAAGGTCCACATTCACACCCTGAGATATTTGCTTCTTCTCCTCTGTAAAGAAATTAAACATGTTAACCTTCCATGCAAAGGTCAAATGGCCTCCCACAGGGACAAAAGAGAAAAAGACTTTGCAGTCAGATACCTTGATTTCAAATTCTGTTACCTTCTTTGCGACCTTGACCAAATGAATGACTCTCTTTGTGCTTCAGCATCCACATCAGTAAAATTGGGATGATGCTACATTTCACTGATTAGAAAAAGCCACTAATGGTAAGAGACATTGTAAATTTAATGATGGCTTGTCAGAATGAAGGAATATGTCATAACACACACACACACACACACACACACACTTTCAGCCAGCAGGGATTATATCGATAACATTCCATGCCACTTTCCCCAACAGCACTGTAATCAAACTATGAATCTTACCTTTCTTCATATCCAGTATTGGGATGTTTCAGAATTACTTTTACTATAAGAAGTTATATATGATGTTATGATAAGCTTTTATGATCCATCCTCATGATATTCTTTTCTTTAATACATTTGTATTAAAAGTTTATTTTTGAGGTGGAATGAAGAATCCCAGGATTTTGCCTACATTTCTTTTACACGTACACTTTAAACTTTCCTCTTACTAGATTATGTATTATGAACAAACAGCTACTCTTAAAAGGCAGCTGGAGGGGCACCTGGGTGGCTCAGTTGTTTATGTGTCCGACTTCGGCTCGAGTCATGATCTTACAGTCCGTGGGTTTGAGCCCTGTGTTGGGCTCTGTGCTGACAGCTCAGAGTCTGGAGCCTGCTTCAGATTCTGTGTGTGTCTCTCTCTCTCTGTCCCTCCCCACCTCGCTCTCTGTCTCTGTCTCTCAAAATAAAAAAAATAAATAAAGACATAAAAAAATTTAAAAAAAAAATCAGCTGGAGAAGACTTCCAGACTCACCACGGTAACATGAGCAGGATCAGCAATTTCCCTTGTTTGTCCTCAGTCCATAGAAACAGTATGAAGATACCAATGGAATACTACTTGGCAATGAGGAAGAATGAAATCATGCCATTTGTAGCAATGTGGATAAAACTGGAAGGTATTATGCTGAGTGAAATAAGTCATTCAGAGAAAGAGAGATATCATATGTTTTCACTCATAGGGTGGATCTTGAGAAACTTAACATTAGACCATGGGGGAAGGGAAGGGGAAAAGAGTTACAAACAGAGAGGAAGGGAGGCAAACCATAAGAGACCTTAAATACAGAGAACAAACTGAGGATGGATGGGGGTGAGGGAGGGGAGGAAGTGGGTGATGGGCATTGAGGAGGGCACTTGTTGGGATGAACACTGGGTGTTGTATGTAAGTGATGAACCATGGGAATCTATTCCAAAAACCAAGAGCACACTTTACATACCGTATATTAGCCAATTAGACAATAAAGTATATGAAAAAAAATTTGGTTTACAATTAAAAAAAAGAAACAGTATAAACAAAGCCAACACCATTAAAGGGACAAAACACACTCAAAACAGGATTCCAACCAAAGTGAAATCTAAAAAGTACTTGAAAGCAAGTATAAATAGAGAAATAGAGAAACAGAGAAAAAAATATATGCCAAAGAGATAGCCATGAAGGAAGAACGGAAGAAATAAAACAAAAATATGCACTTATGAGGAAACAAATCCTATCAAGGAACTATTAGAGAGGAATAAGTCATTTTAGATTTTTAGAAATTAGTGCTGCTATGCTGGTGGCAGTGGTGATATTGGCGATAGTTGCCACTAAACTGATTTTTAAAATATCAGGTAAATGTTCATGGAAAATATTTATGAATAACAACTAGACAAAGAAAAAGAAATGGAGAGCATTTCATTCAAATCCATAGAGAAAGAGAGAATGGAAAAAAAAAACTTAAGCAGACCAAAGAATGTAGAAAAAAAATTAAATAAAATAATCACGGTAAATAAAAACACACAGTCTTCAGAAATGCGTCCTAATAAATCAGAACCATGACAAATATGAAAAGATTAAAATCATCTTAAAAGTCAAGAAGAAATGTTTATAACCAAATTTCAAAAGGGCTAAAAATGAGAGAATATAGAAAAATATGTACTACTCATATGCTAATAAAAATACAACCTATGCAGGCAGGGTCATCAAAAGAGAATTCAATACAAAAATCGTTTAATGGAACAAAGAAGAATATTCACTTGGAAAGTTAGGAACTTTATATTACCAACAATGTAGCTTCAAAATACAGAAAACAAATTCCTGGCGATATAATACAGCTCAGAAACCAACAATGTAGATAATAATCCATTACAGCTGCAGCAAATTTGGTGAACACAATTACTGAGCTTGATTTTTTTAATCCATGTTCATATTTGATATACCTTTGAATATATACTGAAGGTGAGTGTATGTGGCTATAAATCTGATTTGAATGTGGATAAAAACATAGATAAGAAGTGGAGAAATGAATACTCTATAAACAGAGTGTATTTATTCTCTCTGAACACTAATGGGCCATGTACAAAAGTTTACCAATTGTTAGTCCACTGGAAATTCTAAAAAACTATCGATCAAGGACTTCAATGAGAAACAGTAGAAATTTTCAAGACAAATATGGCCACACTTCCAACCCAGAAAGTCAATCGGTGTGGGGACATTTTTAAACAGGTCATCAGGTAGTTGAGTGCCATGTTCCAGCTTTGAAAACTCTATGACTTAATCTGAACCACTGGGCCACTTCTACCACCTTTAATTGCATATGACATGAAATGTTCCACATGTAGCGTGCCTTTCTACAACCAACACTAGAACGAGGTATGATATTTTAATGACATTTCAAGTGACATTTAAAGTTTCAAATTTCAGTGGAAATTGGTCTGTTTCTATCAGTGGAAATATCAAAACAGAAATAATAATTGGTTGAATAATTTACTTTTAAAGTTGGCAAAACTCATAGGTGAAGGCAATGAGGGCTAAATGTGTCTTCGAATCAGGGACTCCATTAATCTCCACTTTCCTGGGTGGCGTGAAGGGTGTAATGTACATAAAGCAATTGGTATTCCTGACACCAAATCTCTGCTCAGCACATGAATCCAGTGGGAAGCCATTGTTCAGCACCCAAGAGAGACATAAATGCCTCTTCATCCATGAGAAGAGCTATCTTCATGTGATAGAACCACACTTTCAAGATGCTTCCTGAAGACGGGAACCACAGGGGACAAGGAGCCTCCCAGCGGATGGAGTCACTGACTCATTCTTTAGGACCACCACTTCCCACCAATGCAGTGAGTGGATATGGCCCTGATACCTAGAATTGTTACCAAACCCAGGCTTCCCATAGCCACGCTCCCCTTTCCTCACTGCTGCCAACAGAGGAATCACAAAATTACAGAGGTTGGAGGTTGATGCCAAACAGGTCTAACTGATAAATACTTATTTTTAACCCAAATTGGAGTCCATTGGGAAGTTCACCAGGAGGAAAAAACATGGTCAGAGGTTGAGGGGAAATGCTGAAAACATAGCACTATTCTGGGATTAGTGTTACAAGTTGGCCTTTTTAGTGAGACTTCTCTTAGGTTGATTCGCTGTGTCTGTCAAGGTTAAAGAGACTGGCAGGGGGTGGCAGAGCAACCTTGTCCAGTGCCATGGGAGGGAGGTTCTCGGAATGCAGGTGAGTCCTGTAGAAAGGACTGCCCACAAGTTAGGACAGAGAAAGTACCCTTACTTCTCGCTCCTGGGCTCTTAGATTTTCTGCCACTGCCTCACATTGACTTAGCCCACCTGAAACCCGAGGGCAGGGGAGCCCTGGTGGGTCAGGCCACAGATTCCAGGGTCCTGAGCAGGCAGGGGACAGGCACTGAGCACTGCCAGTAGGTCTCCTTTCGTTTCTACTGCTTTTGTTTGATTGGCATCATCTGCCAGGTTTCTAATAACATCCGTCTTACGTAATCATTCTCTCCTGTGTTAACGGTGAAGTGTGGTCATTTACTCACTTGTATATAAATACAAGAGGACATGGGTGGGGAACAAGATGGACATTTTTAGGAGCTTTCCATATGTCTGTCCTGGCCAGCACGCTCACGTATTGAACTCACATACCACGCCTGTGAGGCCAGAATTGGAGCTCCCATTTCACAACTGGAGATGCCCCAGCATACACACCCATCGGTGAGGTGGGAGGGGGGCCAGGTCCAGATCCTACAGCTGTCAGGCTGCCACACTCGTGGGCTGCTCTGTCTCTTGCTCTCCGAAACCTTAAACATGAGGTGGTCAGTGCCGGTGAGTTGGGTTTGTTTGGTTTTGATTTCTTGGATTCTTTATATTGAGATGATTACGCACTGAGAGAAGTATTGCAAAAACCATGCAGAGTCCCCGCACGCCCGTCACCCAGCGCCTCCTAACCACAGACAGCATCTCCATCTGCAGCATAGTGATCGCACCGAGACGCAACGTTGGTGCAGCAGCGTTTGCTAAACCACAGGCTTGTTTTGTATTTTGCTAGTTTCCCTCTCAAGGCACTTTCGTGTTCCACCAACCATCCCAGGACTCCACATCACAGCGAGTTGTGACGTGTCTTTAGCCTCCGCCACTCTGTGACAGTCCCCCCCTCTGCCCTTGTCTTTCATGACCTCCGTTAGCAGTTTTGGAGAGTTCTGGACAGATGTATTATGGGATGTCCCTCAATGGAGGTCATAATTAGACTGAGCCTGTGTTTCATTGAGGAGCACACCGCACAGGGGATGGGCCCTTCTCCATGCCCCATGTCAGCCATACGTAGCTCATGTCAGTGTGACCCATTACTCTTGTCACTGACCTTGATCGCTTGATTAAGGTGGTGCCCGCCAGGTTTCTACACTGTAAAGTTAAAATGCTCCCTTTTAACTAATAAATATTTAACTTGAGGGTATCTATGCAAATATGCGTAGATAATATGTATGCTTTTATTCGAACTTCCACCCGCTAAAATGTGAAGATAAGACCATATCTACTTGATGGGCTGCATCAGTTTGCAAGAGCCGCCATGACATGATACCACAGGATGGGGGCTTAAACAGCAGAAATTTCTAACAGTTCTGGGAGATAGAAGTCTGAGATCAAGGCGTGGACAGGGTTGGTTTTTTCCAAGGCCTTTCTCCTTGGCTTGCAAATGGCCATTTTCTCCTGCATCCCCATGTGACTTCCCTCTGTGCACAGGGTCCTGGGGTTTCTCCCTCTTCTTATAAGTCATAGTGGACGACAGCCCATCCAACTGGTTTGTTCCAACTTAATCACCTTTTTAAAGGCCCCATCTCTAGTCACATTCCATATTCTGATGTAATGGGGAGGGGGCTTCAGCATTGATTTGGGGGAGAGCACAGTTCAACTCATAAAATGTGTGTGTGTGTGTGTGTGTGTGTGTGTGTGTGTGTTTATAGGCATCTATGCAGTTCAAATATACTGGAATGCACGGCAAAGGTCAACTTCAAATCCAGCACACCAGCAGCCTGTGGTGGGAAATCGGGGAGAGAAATGGAACCAGGAATAGTCAGGCAGATGCCACCAACACCGTTTGTAACATTGCATTTCTTAGTCTGAGCGTAAGAGACGCAGGTTTTCACGGTAAGTTGTATACTTTAAAACTATCTGAAACAGTAGTGAGTACGTGGCCTGCCGTCTTTTTCACAAAAGATGGGAAAAAGGAGGGGAACAAATAGCCCAGAATTGTTCTCCAAAACATAATTTTTGATAGAAGCACTCATATTTTGGAAGGGAAATTAAAGTCAAAACACTTCTCGAACCCTGCCTATGAAGAGCGAGGAGGGTCTGTACATAGGTACTTAGCAAGCCGGGGAGGCTGGAGTTCAAGGTCACAGATCAGACCTTCCTCAGGGAGGGCAGCTGGGCTCCTTCAACATCTGCAGTAGCCCTTCTGGTCTGATAGCAAGCCTGGGCTGCCAGCACAGCAGGCATCGGGGACCACTAGGCTCTAACCGTTCCTCAGGCTCCTGCATCTGAGGACAGCTGGTCTCTGCCCGTGTTCTCAGTCTCTGCCCGTGTTCTCAGCCCAGCCTGGGCAGTGGATGCAGATGGGCTCACCAGGCAGTTCCAGAGCGGCAGAGCCTAGTTAAATAACAACACGCTTGGTTTCTCAACTGCCAGCTCTTCTCCTAATTATTTTTGAGACATCCTTCGGGTAGACTCTGCCATCTATCATCTCGTCTCCTGAAGCTCTGTAAACATTCCGCAAACCACCTTGTGGATGAGAAGCGACGGGCTGGGTTTCTGGGGTGGGTGAGTGCATTTCTCTGTGTGTGTTTACCTCCATCAAGCACGGTGCACCTGCTCTCTGCTCAGATGCCACCAGCTGATTTCTAAAATGACAGAAACGACAGGTAAGAGTGTACGTGCAAATTTGCGTCATATTTGGGGATGGGAGTGGGGAAGGCATTTCATTTGGGAGCCATGCAACACGGGTGTTGAGGTGTAATGCTGCTCTCGGACGAGACCTTTGTCTCTCTAGCCCAAATCTACATGTCTGGCTTCCTTTCTCACACCATGGCATTTTATTTATTCTGAGAGAGAGAGAGAGAGAGAGAGAGAGAGAGACAGAGAGAGAGAGAGAGAGATAAACAGAGACAGAGACAGAGACAGAGAGAATGAGTGGGGGAGGGGCAGACAAGGGAGAGAGAGAGAATCCCAAGAGTTGTCAGAAAGGAGCCTGACACAGGGCTTGAACTCATGAACTGTGAGATCATGACCTGAGTCAAAATCAAAAGACTATGGCCACCATAGTCTTTATGCTTTCGCATTCCTCTCCCCCAGGCTCCATCCACCCTTTATATTCTTCTTTTTCTTCCAAGTCCAGACCAGAGTCTGCTTTCTCTGACAGGCTTCCTGGACCATCCACCTACCAGTTTTCTGTGAACCCCCAAGAATTACTTTTTTATGACATTTCTAATGCTCGTGTCCTTCTGTCTTGAATTACAGTTCACGATTTGCACCTTCAAGTAATTCAGCACCTCTTTATCAAGAGCCCACCCTCCACTTGCTGGGCCCCGGGGATGCAGGGTTGGACAAAATGCCTGCCGCCAAGGAGGCTGGCAGCCTAGTGAGGGAGGTAGTGACAACAAATGAACATGAGCAGAAATACCAAGTGCCCTGAAGGATTCTGGTAGGTCCCTGAGAATGACAACAAAAGAGGGGACCGATTTATGGAAACGATTGGGCAAGCTTCAGTAAGAAAGCTTGGCCAGGAGGGATTTCCGCTGAGGGACTGAAGGACTTGACATGTTATTTGCTGGGTGGGGGCCATTTTGGTAAGGAACAGGATACACCGTGGCTTTACAGCAAAAAGGACCATCGCATGTTGTAGGGCGTTAAAATGTTTAAGAGAGGGCGCCTGGGGGGGCTCAGTCGGTTGAGTGGCCAGCTTCGGCTCAGGTCATGATCTTGCGGATTGTGAGTTCGAGCCCCGCGTCGGGCTCTGTGCTGACAGCTAGCTCAGAGCCTGGAGACTACTTTGGATTCTGTGTCTCCCTCCCTCCCCTGCTCATGCTGTCCCTCTCTCTCTCAAAAACAAAATTAAAACAATTAGAAAAAATTTAAAAAAAGTTTAAGAGATGAGAATGTGCAGGAATGGTGAGTAATGAGGTTCAACAGTTGGGAGGCATCACCCCATAAACAGGATTTATAAGCATCGTGTGTGGACTGTTTCCTAAGTCTAATGGGTGATTGAATGTTCAAAATTAAGAACTGAGCAAGTGTGAACTACACACCAACTGGCCTCCTCTACAAAAACACTACAACCACTTACAAATACAAGACAGACAACATGCTGTATAGCAGTTTAATAAATACTTCAACAAAAATGGAGAAAACAGGGAGAACTGTGAGGATAGGTGGTCGAATCCTGGCATCTCAGTGATCTATTACTGTATAAGAAACTACCCTAAAACTAGGTTGTTGAACAAATAATAATTTATTATTTATCACAAATGTGTGGAGTGACTGGGCTCAGCTGGGCGGTTCTGTGTCCCTGTCCCCTCCAGTATGTCTGATGTCTTTCATGTACGAGACTGCATTCTTCTGGAGATCAGGAGGGACTGGACCCCCAGATGGCCTGTAATCTCCAAGAACCAGTCTCTGCATGCCCTTGTGCTGTGAGGCCATGCAGTCCAGTGAGAATATACTGAAAGCAAGGCAACTAGCTTCCAGAAAGCAAAGTTAACACTGCCAGGACTCTTAAGGGTGGGTCCGAGTCTGGCCCAGTATCATTTCTGACCCATTTCATTAGTCATATCAAGTCACAAGGCAGTTTGGATTCAAGGGAATCAGGATTAGACCCCATCTCTTAATGGTAAGATTCAAAATGAATTTGTGACCACCTTTAATTCACCGCAATAGAGTTTGTGGTAGAAGGTAAATAAATATAATAAACTATAAATAAATAGCGTGATCGACAATGTTTTTTTTAGGTATGCTTTAAAACGTTAGCAGGTAAAGAAAGCAAAAACACTCATAAAAAGGAGAAGAGGTATTGCAAAAATGCACACATGAGGGGTGCCTGGGTGGCTCAGATGATTAGGCATCCAGCTCTTGGTTTTGGCCCAGGTCATGATCTCATGGTTCTTGGAATCGAGCCCTGCATCAGGCTCTACGCTGACAGCTCACAGCCTGCTTGGGATTCTCTCTCTCTGCCCACCCTCAAAATAAATAAAACTTTTTAAAAAATGCACACTGGAAAAACAACTAAGCAGACATTTCATAAATGAAAAACAGAATTATTCAAATTAATTTAAAATGAAAATATTCAAAGGATGAGGCAAACAGTAGGCTAAACACACTTGAAGATAGATTTAGTGCATTGAATGAACGAAAGCATGAAATCTTGCCATTTGCAGCAACACAGATGGACATAGAGGGTGTTATGCTAAGTGAAATAAGTCAAACAGAGAAAGACAAATACGCGTGATTTCACTTGTATGTAGAATCTACAAAAATCCAACCAACCAACCAGAAATGGATTCTTCAATACAGAGAACAAACTCGTGGTTGCCAGAGGGGAGATGGATGGTGGGGGCAGGTAAAATAGACAAAAGGGTTAAGAAGCACAAATCTCCACTTATAAAATAAACAAGTCATGGAGATGCAAAGTAGAGCCCAGGGGATACAGTGGATAATACTGTAGTAACATTGTATGGTGACAGATGATAACTATACTATATCAAGGTGAGCACTGAGTATGTATAGAACTGTTGAATCACTATGTTGTACACATGAAAATAAAGTAACACTCTGTGTCACCTTTACTAAAAAAAAAAACCCAAATAAAAAATAAAACTCCCCAAAACTTAGTGAATGAAAAGAGAAATCTAACAAACGTAACCCAAAGCAGATGGCAAATGCAGAAGGTCAATTCAGAGAAGCGTTGAACAGAATGAGGAGGTCTGACATACAATTAACAGAAACAAAGAAGAGAGTCTTTGCTAGAGAGAAAACGCTAGTAAACATAATCGCTAAGACTTTTCCTGAATTGGAGGAAGGTCCTTCAGACTGCAGAGTACCATCAGTCCCCAGTGGGATAAATAAAAAATATGTCCCGTGCCTAATCCTCCATGGTAAACATAAAATCATCAAAAGTAAGAGAGAGACCTTGGGACACCTGGGTACCCTGTCTGTTAACCGTCTGACTCTTGGCTTTGGCTCAGGTCACGATCTCACGGGGTCATGGGTTTGAGCCCCGTGTTGGGCTCTGTGCTGATGACACGAACCCTGCTTGGGATTCTCTCTCTCTCTCCCTCTCTCTCTGCCCCTCCCCTGCTCATGCTGTCTCTGTCTCTTTCAAAAATAAATTAGTAAACTTTTAAAGAGAGAGAGATTTTTAAAATATATGAACAAGATAAGATAGATTATCCTCAAAACAACAACAGGATTTTCATCAGGAACAGTAGAGGAGAGAAGAAATTTGCAGTATAGTCTCAAGGTATGAACAGGAAAAGAAGAAGGAAAAAAAGGCAAGTCAAAATTTTATAGTTAGCCCAACGGTCAGCTTGGAGTGGGTGAGAGCCGCTGGAAAGAGCCGAGTCTAGGAAGGCTTAGTGTCCCTTCACAGAAGTGTGGTGAAGTAGCGACAGACGGAAGTGCTTTAACAAGAAGGACGATGACCGCAGCGGTGTGAGCGGAAAGCAAGAACGGGGATCGTGGCAGCACAGGCGCTGATGCTGATGGGGTAAATGAGTTTTAGCGTGACAAACGTATTTGGAGGTACAAATATTAAGATTAAATAAAAAGGTTAGATTAGAGCCACTGGGAAGACAGAAGGCAGACCAAGCTTTCTAGATCTTCTTCCGGTTTTGCAGAAGGACGGGGGTTTTGATTCAGTGGATACCTTTGGAGAAAAATAAAGACGGGATCTGCATTTTATACGTGTAAAGGTGACCACTAGGAGAAAGGAAACATGAGACAAGCACATCCAAGTCTCACTTAACATTTTGTGGTGCCCGAAGTATAACCGTATCACATATGTAATCTCATGAAATAGTGTTGTTTGACTTCTGTATTCACCCCTCAGTCTCTTTTCACTCACATGAGACTATTTCTCTGAATCTCATCAAATACTGCTCCAGATGTATTTTCTATTGCATAACGTACTCTGCATTTATTAAGTTTTCCATTATTTACAAAGCAAATTAGATGGCTTACTACACCATCTCTGTCGCAACAATCCTGAAAATACATAATTGTTTCATGACAAAACCCAAGGCTTCGGGGTGCCTGGGTGGCTCAGTCGGTTAAGCGTCCAGCTTCGGCTAAGGGCATGATCTCACAGTTCATGGGTTTGAGCCCCCCGTCGGGCTCTGTGCTGACAGCTCAGAGCCTTGAGCCTGCTTCCGATTCTGTGTCTCCCTCTCTCTCTGCCCCTCCCCTGCTTGCTCTCTGTCTCTCTCTATCTCTCAAAAATAAATAAAAACATAAAAAAAATTAAAAAAAAAAAAAAAAACCCAAGGCTTCATGGGGTTGTGCCCGGTCATGAAGTTTATAAGCACAAGCTTGGTCTCCCGACTGCCTGTCTTATTCCTGAGCCCCCCTGTTTCCAGCCCACAAAGCTGACCCTAAATGAAGGCAGCACCTTATTGAACACCGATGGGATCCATTCCTCAAAGTAAGGGTCTTAAGTGCAATGGAGCCAAGGTGGGAAGTTGGTTTTATGGACACACTATTGCTTCTCAGACAACTCGGAGCCTATATGCATCATGACAAACTTATTTCCTCCAAATCTGAGATCCGTGAACTAGACCCAATCATCACCAACTCACGCTTTTATTCATTTATCCATCCGACCATCCTGATATCTCAGCTGTCATTTTTAGGAGGGAGTCAAAGAAGGCAAGACGTCACTAAGTTGGGATCTTGTAGTTTCATAGGCTCTGAGCTGGAAGTCTTCCTGAGATAATCACGTACAATTTTCTCACTTAACACAAAAGGAAACCTGGACCCAGAGAGGGTAGGTCTTTTGTGCAAGGACACACGTGCTGTTAGCAGTCAGAGTCAAAGAAATTCTACAGTGTGTGATTTGATTTACTGCTGCACACCTTAGGTTGTCGGGCACCTCCTCCAGTGCCTAAAACCCCACTGTTAGAGATTCATTCCTTTGTGTGGAAGGCCCAGTAAATCTAGGAAGCCTCCTGTAATATCAGTACCATTGCAATGCAAGTAGCCCAATAAACCACCCAATTGTTATGACTCTAATGTGAATTAGTCTGTTAGAAATAACACACTCTTAACCTAGTAAATCTCTGACATAATTACAAGTCCTTGGATTTCAAACCAGTAACATAGTGGCTTTGGAGTCAGACAACCTTGGACGTATTCATTCTCCCTCTTCCCTGCCGTGTTCTTGGCTACATCACTGACCCTCTCTACGCTTCCCTATTTTTCCCCCATAAAATGAAGAAAGAAGCATTTCCCGAAAATAGTAACTATGAATATTCAGATTAGGTCGTATGGTTAAAGTCTCAGCTTAGTACGTACTCAGGAATGGGTGCATTTTCCTTCTTGGCCATAAATGGAAAAGGGGGGCTTTGACAGGTTGTGGGTTTCTCGTTGCTGAAGGTGTGCAAGCACACGACAGATCATTCCTTCCCAGGACGTACCCAGCACGGTGCCGAACACATGTTGGGTAGGCTCTCAGGGACTACTCGTGTGATGTAAACTCCATGAGCTTTTGCCTCCAACCTGTTCATGAGCTCAGCACCCTCACCACACAGTTTATCCCATGACCCTCATCCCTACCTGAAATGTTGGGGGACATGCTGCCCATGCTTAGGAACCGGTCTGCTCCCGTGAATTTGCACTCCCTGCAGACTGCTGCTGGCTCAGAACACAACAGTGCAGGTCTTCCTAGGTCTGTGTGTGGACCCGACACCAGGAGTGACAAACATGGGGTTTCCCGAGGCCATCCAGGTCAGATAAGTGAAGATGCGTCCAAACACAAGGCAGCAGAGAGGAGCAGAGATTGAGAACAACCAGAGATCACAGGTTCCTTCTAGAGGGACAGCCCATTACTACAAAGTGGGGACCAAGAGGAGCCTGATTTCCAGTGTTGGCAATGACTTTGAACGCAAAGCAATCATGTCAATAACTGCATGAGCTCAGTATGAAGTATTTGCAGGTGAGTTTGTAACCCCACCCCCAGCCTTTCCAGGCTTCTCCTCTGGACACATTGTCTGTTGAGACGGCAAACCGTGAGGTCGTTTTTCCACGGCTGAGATGCAGTCACTTTTTGAGTATGCGAAGGAAGGCTTTTGTCCCCAGAGAGTAGTAATTTGCCAAATGCTATTTCACTGCCCTGAACTGGAATGCTTAATCCCACGGAGTATCTCACGCGCCATTATGTCAAAAGTGAATTGTAGATTGTCAAGCCTTGTGCAATTTTTTTAAAAATGAAAGTTAATGATGCTGGTAATTTCTGCAGTGAACGAGCAGAAGTAGATGTTTTCTCTTTTGGCAGAGTCAGGATAGGCATTCAGTAGGTGTCTCTTTTCCCTGCATAAGAGCAAAGTATTAAGAAAGTAAAGACGACGTGCCAAGAGAGACGCACTAGCCCAACATGCTCACTCCCCAGGGAGGTCACCTGATCTTCAGAGTCAGCTGCTCCAATGTGGTAAAACCGGATTTTCCTATTAAAATTCTCTTTTTTTATCCTGTGGTCTATTTCACTGACTTCAAGTACTTGACTTTCATTGACTTCGGATACGTTTCTAGTTTTGCATTTATGAATTATTGTAGTACTGTCTAGCAGAACAACTGAGATGTATTTTTAATCATTATTTTCATTATGATTATTTTCATTATCATTAATCATTATTTTCATCATTGAAAATTTCATCATTTGAAAGTTTCCTTCCTGGGGCATCTGGGTGGCTCCGTCGGTTAAGCTGCCGACTTCAGCTCAGGTCATGATCTTGTGGTTTGTGAGTTCGAGCCCCGCGTCGGGCTCTGGGCTGACAGCTCGGAGCCTGAAGCCTGCTTTGGATTCTGTGGCTCCCTCTCTCTCTGCCCCTCCCCTGCTCACGCTCTGCCTCTCCGTCTCTCAAAAATAAATAAAAAATGTTAAAAAATTAAAAAAAAGAAAGTTTCCTTCCTTTTCTTTTAACACCCGTGATGAGCACTCAGTGCTGACGCTACTGTCTTCTCATTCTCTGCACTGTCTCGGTCGGGGCACAGAGGGTGCTCGGCAACCATTTTGGTATGACTGGAGGCTTCTCGGTGCCTCTTTCTCTGACCAGTCTCCCTAATCCAGACTCAACCGTGTGTCCTCCTGTGTCCTCAACCTAGTTCATCCTTCTACTTAGCAGTGATCACCGGCTGTTGTGGTTTTCCATTGTCCCATAGCCTCTGCTAGGCTGGTGCTCCTGGGGAGCCAGAGCTGCTCTTACCAGAGCAGAGTCTCCTTCCAGAAGTTTTCTTCTTCATAGTTGCCATGTCAAGTATCTGTTGAATTTAGGTAAACCAAAAGTCTGAAGACCTAGGTTAAATGGATGATCTTTCAGAGTCAGAAGTAGGCTCCCCATCCCCTTGAAAACAATTTTTATTCTCAGGGTCTCTTCCTTCGGGGTGCTGCATGTCCTAGAAAGGAGGCAGCCTCGACCACATTCCTACTGCAGCCCCTCTCCCAGACCACCGGCTGGAGCCAGACCAAGGCCCAATCCACGCTGGAAAGGATGGGAATTTCCCTGGGGCAGGAACTGTGGGGCACTGAGTTGGGGAAGAGGGAGCTCATCCTCACCCATCACCAGTCCCACCTTCCCGTCACCAGCCTGGTGTGGTGGTGAGGAACCAGACCCTGGAGGAGGTCTCTCTAAAGGAGATCGTCCACCACACAGCACTTTAGATTTCACTCTGAGATAGCCATGTGTTCTGATAAGCTTCCTGAGGCATTGTCTCACCATTGTGTTATTCGTGGAAACCGGGGTGTAACTGAGGCCACTTGGATGTAGTTTTCTGGTTGATTTCTGAAGACTGGTGAGTGGGCGGACAAGAGAACATTGGGGCTATTGGAAAAGTACTCCTCTTGGACCGGGGCAAGCAATGTATGCTTTTGAAACGGTCATGAGAATTAAGTAAACAATAAAACCAGCTTATATATGGGAAAGGTAAAGAAGGTACCCTGCGGATGCCAGTTTATCTTTTTCACCAAATGTTTTAATTTACCCGAAGTCCAGAAGGATGTCAGCACAACAGACATGCGATGGCAATCTCACACAGCTGACAATGTATACGGCGATCTCCTGCATTCGGAGAAGGAATTAGGCTTTTAATTGATTGAAAATAAGGTTTTGAGGCTTGTAAAGTTTGTTACCTCATGAATAACCCATTGGGATTGTCTTCTGATGAAGTAATTCGATGCGATTGAAATCGTTAACTCATAATCCTAATAATTAGGTTCAAAATCCTGAGGCTTGAAAAGGTACATTTTCACAAGAATAAACACACACACAGTCACTGTTAGGTATTCATCCACTAGTTCAACAAATATTTATCCGGCCTCAAACTTTTGTGGCCAGCACGGAGCAAGCCTTTGATTTTGTACAGGGGCTAATAAATAGGCCTGATTCTTGCTTTTGTACAGCTTTCTATTTAATATAAAAGATATTAAATAAATAAACACAAATGAATACATAAATGAAGTTACGATAAGTGCTGTGAAGGGAAAGTACTTGTACTTAGGAGGGCAGACAGTGAAAATGAACATAGAAGTCTCCAGCTGCGGATTTCAAACAAACAGGAAATCATTGCATGAAATGAGCATCCTCTCCTTTTTGCTCCCTCAGCTCCATGTTGTCAATCTTTATGTATGCATGAGGACTTTCCCTCGTCCCTAGCACAGTGCCCCTCACTGTGCTGAAGTCACCTGTTGGTCCTTCATTCCAGATCATCATCTCTTAGGGCCACGATGAAGACTGAGTTGTACGCATTTTTGAGTTCTGCAAGTTCTATAGGCCCTGCATGGAGAGCTACCCCCAGTGGGTCAATGTATCTACCCTTAAAAATTGAAGGAGTATTGAAATGAGTATGCTCAACCCTCCACAGAACAGGCATAGATCTAGTTACAACATCAGCTTACAAGTTTGGGTCACAGATTTGCCCATTCAGCAATCTTTCCTGGAGGAAAGATGGCATTGTTCCCCGTGAAAACCAGTACCACCATCATAACCCTGACTTTGGGAAAGATTGCTGGGTAGCTGGGCAGAGTGGACTAGGATAGCATTTAAGAGCCTGTGCCACACATTGGTTAATCTTGGGAAGTCATTGAAGGTACCAATGGGCATAGCTAATAGCAATAGCAATCAAGGGGGCTGGGTTGCAGTCAACAAATAGACTCCCATGCCAACTGTGGGACAATTGATAGCTGTTCTGTCTTCTGTGGAACAAGGTGGGTGGGTGAGTCATTCCCAAAGACAGTGTGGAGTCATTTAAAGAGTCCCGGACTTGGCCTTAGAAAAGATGAATTCAAAGCCTGAGATTTATCCTAGGCGAGCTGTGTGAACTTAGCAGTTACTTTATCTTCCTGAGACTTAGATCTCTCATCTGTCAAAGGAAAGTAGCAAATATATACAATATAACCTCTGTTTCGGTGAGAATCAGATGACATAATAAATGTAAAAGCATTTTGTTAATTGAATGTCTGATACACACTTCTAGATATTTCTCCCTCTCCCAAGAAAACAAAACAATAAACCCCTTTTCTCTGCAGCCGAAATTTTCTCCTTTCGAAATTCCCCATCCGTAGTAAAGTGCCTGAAAAGTAGCAGGTGCTAAATAACTGTTTGTGGCATGAGAGAATTAATAAAGAACTCATGATACATTTGCACGGCAGCTGTTTGGGATTAGTGGGAATTTCTGAGGCCCCATGAAGAGGCAGGGCTCAATCCTTAGGTGAAAAACATGACCTTGTGTCCTCACTAACCATTCCAAAACCACACTGAATGCGCCCGCTCTCAGGCCTGGCCCTGTGCTAGCCACTCATTTCAATCAAGTCTGTGCTGTAACCCCACCTGTGCCGTGGACAATGAGTAGATTCTAGTCCAAGTCCACTGTTTGCTTAGCTGTGAGATGATCAGCAAATTAAAAAAAAAACACACAAAACAAACTTGACTACTAACTCAATATCCACTACCTAAATACAATTTCTAGACTGAATGTTGATTCATGACACTATGTCATATGTGCCTTTGAACTACAGAGCTGGGATCTGTGAGACTTTTTAAAAAGTTTTATGATTAAATAAAGTGTTACTGAATATTAATAAAGGTTTTACGATAAAATACATCTGTTCCTTGTTCCACTGTTCCTCATTTCACCTCATTTCTTACTCAGAGGCGGCTGTTTTCATTTTTTTAGCTGTTTCTGGATCTTTAAAAATACTTATATGCCTGCTATCTTTAATTAATCAATTTTAGATATTATCTATCTAGTTTGAGTTATGATAGATGAACGTTTGGTTCTCTTATACCATTATTCCCTTCTTTTCTCTCCCCAGTCTTCCCAAATTATAATTTTGAAAATTTTGGTTAAATCAGTATTTAGTGTTCTTATTTTTAGGCTATGCAAATATAATGCATAGGTGAACATTGTAGTATATTATGATTACATTTCCTTTATGTTTTTCCTGATGTTAATAATTGTTTTGTATTTTGGGGGGAATTTTTTTTACTCTTCCACATCGTTCAACATCTTCCTCTTATACCATTGTCCACAAGGCTAGTCACACCAAGTAATTTATCCGTTCATATTTTCTTTCTTGGAGACACTCTGGGAGACACCATTCTCTTCTTTCAGGACCGGATGCTCTCTAGGTCTAGCAGACCACCTGCTCTGATCTTGGGTTTCCCATCACCAGCATCTTGGGAATTCTCCTTTTCTTGAGTAGGAGTCCTGCATTCTGCAACTTATGTCTTCTTTTCTTTGCCATCTCTTATCTTTTGTTGGAGCCTATTTTCTAGCTGCTTCTCAGGTTAGTGTGTGAATTGATGCAGAAGGCATTGGGACAACACCCTCAGTTGGTCTGTCTTGAGTCTTACAGCTTCCGCCCAGCTACGTTGCCTCCATGGCTACAAATAGTTGTTATATGGGGTCTCCTTTTACAATCATCCTAGCGAAACATTTTTCTTCTTTTATGTTGGATTTCCTTTTTTCTGCATCCCATAGCTTCCTTTTTCTCGTTTTATTTCCCTGTTTCATTTTCCTTACCCACATTCTGAGGAAGTATGAGAGACACATTTTTTGAGACTAGCATGGCTAAAAATGTCTTTCGTTGTATAAAATCCAGGTTGACAATAATTCTCCTTCAGAAATTTGAAGACAGTATTCATTTTTGTTTAGATCTTAGGTTCTTTTTGAGAAATCTGAACTCATTCTGATTTTTTAAATTCTTTTTAAACTGTTTTCTTCTCTGTGAACTCTTTTAGGGTTTTCTCTTTCTTCCTACTGTTCATGATAATGCCTGTTGGTGGGTATTTTAGGCCATTATTGTTGTAAGAATGTGCATAACAAATGGCTCCTGGTATCAGTGGCTTTTCTCACTCATGGGTCTGCAGGTCGACGACCTATGGCTCTGCCTATATTTATGGGTCAAATTCAGCTACTTGTTTCTCGTTTGGGACCCAGGCTGAAGGGATCTCATCTTGCCGAGGCGTGATCTTCCCAGGGCACAAGGCAGGTATGAACGGAGTCAAGTCAAATAGACACATGCACACTTAAAGCCGCTGGTCACATGTGGAATATGTTAAATTCAGTTATATTTCACTGTCCAGTGCAAGTCCCATAGTCAAACCCAAAGTCAGAAAAACAAAGAAGTTTGCCCACACCGAAGCAAGACCAGGAAGAGAAGAAGAATGGACACTACTGCATTCTCCCACCGTGGGGATGGAGCCTTCTCCACTGACTGGGCCACGATGGCCCCTCTCAGTTTAGAAACTCATGTCTTTCACTTCTGAGAAGTTCTTTTGAATTATTTTATTCATGATTTCTTCCCATCTGTATTCTTTACTCTTGATTTCTAGAACTCCTATTTTCCCAGCTCCGTACCTCTAAAGGTGTTCTGATTTTCTCTTCTTTCCTATTGTTACAACTCTTAAGTTATTTTTCTACTTTTCTAATCACTTTTCTCTTCCAGCTCGTCTTTCAGGTTTTTCATTTCTTCAGTCATATATATATATATATATATATATATATATATACACACACACACTACATGTACGTATGTATGTATGTACATACAAATACATTGTGTATTATTTTTCAGAAACTCTAGTTTTCTTCTTTGAATGCTTACTTTTTTGAAAGATATAATATAGTTTTGTTTATTGCTTTGATTTTTTTAAAAAAATTTAATGTTTCTTTATTTTTGAGAGACAGATAGAGTGTGAGTAGGGGAGGGGCAGAGAGAGATGGAGACACAGAATCCAAAGCAGGCTCTAGGCTTTGAGCTGTCAGCACAGAATCCAACTCGAGGCTCAAATCCACAAACCTTGAGATCATGACCTGAGCCGAAGTCAGACACTTAACTGACTGAGCCACCCAGGCGTCTCCTGTTTTGATTTTTCTCTCTGGATAATCTGTTTTTTCTAAGTTGTGCTTTCTATGTGTTTTGGTGTCTTTCATGCTAGAAGATTCCTTCAAGAGTCCTTGGTCATCTGCACATATTTTAAAACAGAGTACTAAGAAATGGGATACAGACATTGGGTGTTTGGGCAGGATTTGCCAACTGGCCTGGGTGGGCCTTTTTTTGTAGACCTTTGGATGTCAGTATTTCTAGATTTTTCGTCTTAGGATGACTGGGGTTTGGTAAAGAAGACTTAGAGTCTCCTGCCTGGAGAGGGAAGTTCGAATGTCATAGGAGCACAGAGGTGAGAGAGCTGGGGGACTCAGACTGTAGCACTCAGGAGGCTTACATCCACTCATTACTCTTGTTTGGTAAGGGTGCCCCATCACCTAATCTTCTGGTACCATCTTCAGAGAGTAAAACCCACCAGTTTCCCATGGGAGAAGGGCAGCTGCTCAGGGCACCGGGAGAGGAATGCCTGCTGCTGTGAGTTACGGAGGCTTCGAGGATTCTTCCTGTAGATGAAATTAGACCCACCGAAGATCTAGGATCCACTTTCTTGGATCTGCTATGACAGTTACACCTCACCCCTTCGCCTTCCAGCTGCCAAAACGTGCACTTGTCTCCTCTCCCACTCTCCCCAGTTTCTGGGGTCTCTGTCTTTTTAAAAAAAACCCTTTCAACATAATTTTATAGGAAGAATAGAGAGAAGCAAAAAATAGATGTGCATACGTTCAAGCCACCATTTTTACTTACAAGGAATAATCATTTTTTATATTTGTCTTTTATCCAGATTCTTGTTACAAGAGCAATAATAACATCTGCTTGAGACAGTTTCCGGTGTGGATGTTCAGCAGGCAAAATGATGCACTCCACTGCAGCCATCTCCAAGAAGCCCGATCCTTGAAAAGTATAGTAAAAACAGCGGTCCGTTGTTGAGTTACCATAATAGGTCAAATGCTGCTTTGGCCGACCTACCTGTACTTTATCTGGTCCTCTGCAAACTCATTTTGCTTGCCTGTTTGTCTGTTTTATTGTATATGGAAGATCAGAGATAAAGAGAGTTTCAAGGAATTCATCCGGGACGCTTAGTCGCTAAGAGTGAATTGGGTTGAAATCCAGAACCAGATTCAGAGACTTTTCCTTGTATTCTATCCCACTTTTCTATATGTTGATTACTGTGCCTTGTAGACAACGAAATAAAAGAATGCATTAGTAGAAGTGATGGGAGAGAGAGATGGAATCAAATCCGCAATTTCTTGGCGATCTGTGTGGAGCAGCGACATGATCAGAATGAGGACGTAGGGTGATGATTTCTTGCATCGGTGCCCTCTCTTTTTCTCTATTTCTGTTATACTGCACCAGTCCTCCAGCCAATCCCGAATTACGGTTTTTCAGTAACAGATGAACTTTAGAGGAAAACCCCGAAGAACTCGTTGTTTTTAAGCATCCACAGAACCGGTTGATTTTCCCCGAAGTTCGATTTTCCCTGAAGTTCTTGAGGAGGAAACCAGCCCTCCCTGATTCCTTCAACGAGAACAAGTGAACTTTGTATGTAACAGGCTGTGGCCAGCACGACCACCGTGTGGCCTGATTCAATTATGAACAGGGTTAAACCCTGGCTTCCTTTGCTGAGTGTTAACAGAGGTCAACACTTGGCTATCTCAAGGACATCGCAAACTCAACACATCCGATGCTGTCCTTGTGATCTTTTCTAAACCCGCACCCCCTCCCTTCCCCCATCTTCATGGCCCAGGCAGTAAGTCCCGGCTGCACAAACTAGGAAAACTCGGGGTGATGCTTGAAGTACTCCCATTTGTTATTCTCCCGCATCGGATCCGTAAACAAATGTCCCGAATTTGGTTACTGAAGTATTTTTCTCTACTGCCCGCACCCTCCTTTCTCGCCTACATTCTATTTTACCTAGTTTGCCAGCATCTGACGGTGGTTCCCTCTAGTTCTTTTTCTCCCCCTGATAACAAGAAAAGGCTTTGATGTCTTTCCACCACTCTTAAGATAAAAATCAGCTTCCTTAGGAACCAGGATGGCCCTTCTAACTCTGTCACCTGCTTACCTTTCAGGATCTAACGTTTTTTCCACTTTCTTTGCTTTTTGCCCGGCCACCCTGGGCTTCTTTCAGGCATGCAAATGTGCTTCCTTCTTACCACAGGGCCTTTGAACATGCTGTTGCCACATTTTGGAAAGCTCTTGTCCAACTACTTTGTCTGATTCACTCTACTTTTCCTTCAGACAGCAGCTCAAATGCTTTCTTTTCTCAGACAAAACTCCCTTGACCCCTTAGTTTGCTTGTAATAAGATCTCACAGAAAATTTATTTTTCTCCCGAGAATTTATTTATATGAGAGAGTGTCACATGTCTCTTGTTATGATTATTTGATTAGCCTCTCTCACCAGTCAGTGAAGCCAGAATGTTCATCCATTGTTATATTCTACAGGTGGGGACAGTGTCTAACATATAGTAAGTGCTTAATAAATGTGAGCTGAAATCTATGAGAGGTAGGACTGAGCTCACTGCCTTAACCGTATTGACACTCTAGCACAGTTAGGGGCTCAATGAATATGTGCTTAAATGAACGAGTGCCTGAGAGATTAAATGAAAGAACAAAACGTTTTGCTAAAGATAAGGTGGGGGCACATGCCTTTCCTTCTCCCCACTCCCGCCTCCTGGGGTGCGGGGCCTCCACCCACGGGGCCAAAGCTACCATCGGGTCACTGCCGCAGCTGCTCGTGCTGCCCCTGTGTTGACGCCCACTGCCACCCCTGCGTTCCTTCCCACTCTCTGCCTTCCAGATTTTTCTGCCCTGACATACAAGCAGCATGGCCTTTCTGTGCTCCTCCCGGGCGCCCCCTGTGACCCCATACAGGACGCCACCTTGCTTTGCCCTGTCACTCCCCCTACCAAGCCCATGTGCCTTGTGTTCCTAACGCCTTGCTCTCGAATCAGAGAGATTTTACTCAAACAATTCTTTCAGTTTTTACCAGTGACTCCACGTGAGTTCGTGGCATGTGGACGTGAGAACGAGTGGTAGATCCGGAGGCGTCTCGGAATCACCCCCCTCGTCCGCCCTGGGGCCTCTTTCTCACGACAAGCCAGCCTGCTCCCGGGTGAGATGCACTGTTTCCCAGACAGGCGTCCTTCATGCCCATGGAGCCCTTACCGGTTAGCCAGGTGTGACCGATTTCAATGACGCACACGATTTCAACAGCAGATCTAGACGTTCACACCCCTCAGTAAGAAGCAGCGTGGTTTGTTTGTGGTCTGTTTGAGAAGAGTTCAAGTGCGAAGCCTCTCCGCTAGGTCACGTTTTATGGCACGTACAGCCTACTTCTGTGTGCGATCTTGTCCCCAGAGCAGAGCAGAATACGGCAAACACGAGTTCTCCGTAGGGCTGGCCAGACCCGCCCAGCGCAATTCTTTCCAATCCCATGCGTCTCTGTCTTGTTCATTCTTTACATGGACTCGCGCTTCCCCGGTGTCTCCCGGAACCCATCTTTGCCCACCAGCGACCCCTCTTCTTCCCATTTTCTGTCACTGCTCACCTGTTAGTCTTTCTGATCAATGCCTCCGTATTTAATGCCGTTTTCCCACCACAAAGGCTGTCCCACCCCCACGCCCCACGTTCTCAGATGTGTTTCTCATCCTGGCCCCAAGGGCGCCTCTGCTCCAGTTGGTCCCAAAGAACCTTGCTCTGTCTTTCTCACTCTCCTTGCCCTCAGCCAGTGAGTGCTGAGTGCTTAGTCTCTCCCTGCCAGGGTTGGCAGCCACACGCAAGGTCGCCATTAGCTGTCAAGGATCTGGAACGCCTGACGTCTTAGGTGGAGCCTTCCCGAATGCAGATGTCCCACGGATGACTGAAGTGACAGACACACTGGGAGGATCCGGTCAATTCAAGTTGAGGTGAGAAGGTGTGTCTCCACAACGATGCATCCCCTGCAAACGCTTACACACCTTGACTGTTAAAGTTAATTGTGGATTCAAGGAAAATCGTCTACATTTATTGTCACATTTTAGGGTGCGTGTGTGTGCGTGTGTGTGTGTGCGCCTTTCTTAGCCCGGGCTGCTGTAACAAGCACCACGGACTTCAGGTGGTCTAAATAGCAAACCTCTTTCTCTCACAAGTCTGGAATTCCGACAAGCAGTGCCACGCTGCTGGGGTCTGATGGAGACAGGTAGCCATCTTCCTACTTTATCCTCCCATGGGGGTGAGGGTACAGAGAATCTCTCTCAGGGGACTCCACCACATGACCCCGCCCCTTCCCAGAGGTGCCACCTCACACTGGAGACAGAGTGGAAGATGGACACATGAATTTGGGCAGAGGTACAAACATTGAGTTCGTAGAAGTGTGTGTATATGTGAGTGAGGGGTGAATCCCTTCTCTGCCAGCTCTGTCATCAAGGCCTGGGACAAATACAAACATCCTGGACACAGATCCAGTTCTGCACCTCTGACCATGTCCTCAAACTTGGGACAGTCAATGAAGCTCTTTACTTCTTAGTTTCTTCCTTTTTTGATTCTTTCTTTCTTTCTTTTTCTTTCTTTCTCTTTCTTTCTTTCTTTCTTTCTTTCTTCCTTCCTTCCTTCCTTCTTTCCTTCCTTCTTTGTTTCCTTCCTTCTCTGTTTCCTTCCTTCCTTCCTTCCTTCCTTCTTTCTTTCTTTCTTTCTTTCATGCTCTCTTAGGTGCTTTCTTTCTTTCTTTCTTTCCTTCCTTTCTTCTTCCTTCCTTCCTTCTTTCTTCTTCCTTCCTTCCTTTCTTCCTTCTTTGTTTCCTTCCTTCCTTCCTTTCTTCCTTCCTTCTTTCTTTCTTCCTTCTTTGTTTCCTTCTCTCTTTCTTTGTTTCCTTCCTTCCTTCCTTCCTTTCTTCCTTCCTTCTTTCTTTCTTTGTTTCCTTCCTTCCTTCCTTCCTTCCTTCCTTCCTTCCTCCCTCCCTCCCTCCCTTTCTTTATTTCTTTTCTTTCTTTCTTTCTTTCTTTCTTTCTTTCTTTCTTTCTTTCAGTTTTTTTTGAGACAGAGACAGAGACTTCAGAGAATTCAGAGAATATGAAATGGGGAATGGCAGAGAGAGGGGGAGACAGAGGATTCGAAGCGAGCTTTGCTCCCACAGCAGAGAGCTCGATGCAGAGCTTGAATTCACAAACTGTGAGATCATGACCTGAGCTGAAGTCGGATGCTTAACCGACAGACCCACCCAGAAGCCCCAGCAAACAATATTTCTAAGTCCACATTTAATTTTATATTTGCAAGGAAGTTGAAAAACAGAACAGAACTGTATTCAAATCCCATCATTTCACAAAGAAGAGCCAGTCCACAGCACGTTAAGTAAGTGAAGTTATACAGAAAATGAATGACACAGTCAGGATTGAAAAACTTTGTCCTCCCAACCAGCCCAATGCCCCTTTCTTTACCACTCTGTTTCCTCTCCATTTTTGGCCAGATATGCTTAAACATAAAGAAAATTTGATGAAAACACATAAGCATTAGTAATTTAAATCTCCCCACTTAAAGATACAAGAAGAATAAACCAATGGTTCCGTAGCAACGTCATACAATCCACATTCATAGGAACTTTCCTGAACTCTCTGAATTTTATCATAATTTCTCCACATGTTTCCACCACATTTCAGGCTTCCATCCACAATCACTTGTACACCTACAATAGCCTTTGAGAGGGTCTCCTGGATATGAGCAGACATACAGACCCCATATGAGACTTCTAGACTTCAAAATCACCTGTGCTTTTCCGTTTCTTGAACAAAGCACAGACCTTTGTATCGCTGAAGTGCCGTGTGATGCGGCTTTGGCCCCCTCTCAGCCTCATCAAACATTATGCTCCCTTTTGCTGCCTATGTCTACTCACACTTGACTGTTTTCTCTTCCTTTCCCATGGCTACTGCCTACCAGCTGCTTTCTGGAATGTTCTGCAACACGTGGCTTCCTCCTGCTCATCCTTACACAGGGCTACACCAGATGGAGTGCCTGTCTTCGACACTCTTACAGGACCCTCTAGTGTCTTTTGACCACGTTACGTAGTTGGGCATCTGCATTTTACCCTCTGCCAATGTTTGCTTGGCATTTGGTCTTCACTCTACCCCCTGAGTCCTAGAAGGTGGGGATCAAGAATGTTTTCATACTCTCAGGGCTTGGAAGGCATGGGACACACAGTTGGAATTCAAAGAATATTTCCTGGCTGACGTTCTGTCTTACCCCTTGTTAGCCTCTGCTGGCTGTGAGTGACAGTTTTCTTGGCCTCAGATTCTCAAACTAGCCCCACGACGGATTTGCTGTCTCCGTTGTGTTGACTCCACATCTGACCCCTACCCACCTCTGCCTTTGCCTTAGTTTGACTTATACTAGGTTTTACCATTTGTCCACATCCCTCCATCATGCTTGGTCTTGACAGTCCTGTCTTCATCTTTGCTTTGCTCACATCAGGGCCTCCTGGGAGGGGGACCTCACCCATGTTTCCACTAGTTAAGGCCCTGGACACCACTTCACCTCCTGGGTCGCCAGCTCTTTCTTTTCCCCTCTGGTCTGTGTCCTGACAGCTCGGTGAGACACTGACAGCTACTTAAGATTCTGTCGGGACAAGAAAGGTCAAGTTAGGAAAAGTTCCCAGCTTGAGGCAGAGCTGCCAAAGCTTTAAAAGGGGACATTTTGGTAGATGTTAAACCATTTTAACATGTGTCCTGGACATCCAAACACTGTCAGTCAGAGCAAACTTGTCCTGAGTTAGGAGAACGGGGTAAAGGTGAGGGACATACGAACTATTATGACGCCCAGAAATAGTAACTACCACGTGCCCAACACACAGCATCTCATTTCCTCCTCACAGTAATTGCACAGGGTAGGGGTTATTATTCTCATCGTAGAGCTTCTCATGATTAGGAAGAGTATGGGATGTCCCAAGCTTGCATTTCTAGTGAGAGACAGAGCTGGCGAAGTCATGCCTGCCTCAATCAAACACGTATCTTCCCACCGATAAAAGTCAGTGGGAGAAGGACACAGAGGCCTCAGGCCCGTGGCCGCTGACATGACCGGGTCACATTCCCCTTCCGTGGGTGATGGAGGAAGTGCAGATTAAAACCGCGTTGGAAAAGCACAGTTGTAACAAAACCAAGTATCTGGGAGGCTGTGGGACAGTGGGTCTCTCGATCAGCTGATGGGGTATGCACTGGTACAATCACACCAGAAGGCTTTCTGAGCTTTCTAGAAAGCTAAACAAGGCAACTCCAAGTCTAGGGACACTCCCTAGAAACACTTACTCTTGGGCCCAGAAAGCATGAACAAAGATGTATACACAAGCACTGATAGAATAGTGTATAAATGCACCACGAGGCAGCCACAAAATAGGGATACGTGTACATCGGTCCATCTGAATGAACCTCAGCTAAGCACATCAGCACAAATAAACCTCAAAACCACGCTGTCTGGGGGCATCTGGGGGGCTCAGTCGGTTAAGCGTCCGACTTCGGCTCAGGTCATGATCTCACGGTTCGTGGGTTCGAGCCCCGCGTCGGGCTCTGTGCTGACAGCTCAGAGCCTGGAGCATGTCTTCAGATTCTGTGTCTCCCTCTCTCTCTGCCCCTCTTCGTCTCGTGCTAGCTTTCTGTCTGTCTGTCTGTGTCTCTCTCTCTCTCTCTCACTCTCAAAAATAAATAAACATTAAAAAAATTTAAAAAACACACAATGTCTAGTGAAAAAAGCTAAGTTGCAGAATGATATAAACAGTATAACCAACTTAGGAAATGTAAATCTAAACAATATTATACCAACCAGGGAGAGAGAAGGCAGATAATAAGTTTATTAAGGTAAGAAGGGAATTTCAAATACAATTGATCAGGAAGATGGAGTTTGTCACTAGAAGTGGCAACCAGATGCTTCAAAATTATTGGCCAGATTTCTGAAATATTTTTCAACTGTTTTTTGCATAAGAGGGAGAGAGAGGGAGCACGAGTAGGGAAGGGGCCAAAGGAGGGGGAGATAGAGAGAGAGAGAGAGAGGGAGAATCTCAAGCAGGCTCCACACTGTCAGCACAGAGCCCAACTCAGGGCTTGAACTCAGGAACCGCAAGATCATGGATCAATCAGGTTTCTTTTCTCAAACTTGGTGCTGGCTACTTCTCAAGCCCAGCTGTTTATTTTTCCTGCCCTACTTAAATAGTATGTAGTATGTGGACCTTTGGTATTGTGGTATTCTATATTAAAAAGTACAAAACTGCAAAACTGTTTTGAAATTTCAGCAGTGTACATTACAGACATAATATTACATAATTTATGCCACGGGGGAATAAATCGCCTGGCCTTGCATTTCCATAATTTATAACATTCTGACCGACTCAGTCAGCTAATGAAGTCTAGAGAGTCTTCCGTTCTATTAGGAATGTTGAGAAGCCCGATTCCATCACATTAAATCAGTGGGAAGGCTCAGCTCTTGCTCTGCTGGAAATCAGGGAGTCACCGGACTCAGAACGAATCTTAGAGTTTATGTAGGTCAAGATGACATGCAATATTGGAAAAACAGCTCTATCGCTCTGTGCTTTTGACGCACCTCTAATGATCGGATCTTATTCGAGTTGTGTATTAAATACGCTCACAGACGGATGAGCACAGGCTACCTTAATTCATTTCCTCGGCAATCATTCTCCCACT
Organism: Cryptoprocta ferox; assembly: GCA_028646485.1. Classification (NCBI taxonomy): domain Eukaryota; kingdom Metazoa; phylum Chordata; class Mammalia; order Carnivora; family Eupleridae; genus Cryptoprocta; species Cryptoprocta ferox. The sequence continues at coordinate 129,157,515 of CM053576.1, read as the reverse complement.
GCCTACTATGTGCTTGGCATGGGAGTCAGGCAGTGGGGGGTCCCGGGAAATCGGATACAACCCAGTTCCCAAGGAGACCACTATGCAGTTGGGAAGGCAGGCCACACAACGGAAATACACGACACCATTGGGTAATTGATATGGTGGAGGGTAGGGGTTCTGCCAGCAGGAGGGAGGAGCCCCTGCTCCAGCTGGGGAGGGGGAGGGGGGAGGCAGACTTCCTGGAGAGAAGTAGTGACCCGGGGCCTGAGGAGGAAAGAGGAGGAACAGCCCTCCAGGAGAAGCTGTGAGAAAGAGGTCTTTCAAGAAAGGGACTGGTCATGAAAAGGAAATGGGGCAAGAGCACAGCATAGCATGTTAAGGAAGTACCCATTTCCCTGATTCTGCTGGAGAACCTATTATTTAGCCAATGATGGCAACAGAAGAGAGAACCCGGAAAGATTTCCTACATTTATATTTGTCCAGGTCACTAGGAGTCACACCTGGGAGCCCCTGGCAAGAAATCAGTAAGCAATTCATGACCTGTTCTGCCACTTTCATGCTGTGTGTCCTTGGGCAAGTCCCTTGAAAGTCACTGACTGGCTTTTCCTTATGCCCCCCACCCCCCAGCCACCCCAGGCACCTGGCCCCAGGAGGAGGGGCCTTGGGGTAACTGACCTGAACCCTTTGGTTGGTGCAGCTTGGGGATTCCTGTAGCCAGCCGGGAGGCTGGGGTCAGTCCTGGTCCCGTGACAGTGACCAGCGGGAATGTGACCTGAATACTTCCTGCTGCTGAAGCCCCAGGAATGAGAAAGCACTTAACCTCCTTCTGGACCCCTCAGGGAGATGGTGGAGAGACTCCTCTCTCTCCTCCCAACATCACAGCCGTGCGGACATGGTGGTGACAGTGAACTCGGCCCGCACGCGGAGGCATCCCGGGCTGCCTCCCCTGCTGGACTTGACTTGTTCAAATCAGTAACCTCCAGCGCAGCATCCTCTCTACAGTGTCACCTCGATGCTGAATAGTATCGATGCTCTTTGTCCGGAACAGTTGGTGTTCTTGGCTCCCTTTTATCTCAAATCTGAGGGTTTTTTTTTTCTTTTTCTTTTTTTTGCAAGACTTTAACTATTACTATTTTGGTAAGAAAACGCACCTTAAATAACTCCATGGAGACTTAAATTAGTATGCCTACTGTTTGCCAGACGCTGTACCAAGCAATTTGTAGACGTTATCTTCTAAAATCTTCATATAGATCTTATGTGCTAGTTACCATTAACCGCATTACAAGGTAAAACAATTGTGGGCCAGAGCTTGAGCGCTTTGCTCAAAGCCATACTATGTCCAAACAGAGGAGCAGAGGTTCAAACAGGTTAAGTACCTGGCACTCAGAGTTTTCTCCAGTATCCACAGGGCCACCAAACAGAAGGGAACACTGCAAGTTAACAAGGTAAAGGAGGCCATCTTCCTCGGTGTCAGAGCAGATCACCCTTTGCTTTGTAACCTGTGTCTAGTAGAAAAACCTTAAGGTTATACAGAGAGGCAAGCTTTGTCCCAACTGCTTTGTACCAGTGGCAAAGAACTCCTTCCGGGGTGAGAGGTCCCCGGGGCCAGCCTTGAGGGGCTCCTGGGGGTGCAGCGGTATGCTGTGTGTCCAGCCACATCACTGATGGAACGGGGGGAGGGGTGGTGTTTTCCCACCAGTTTTGAACCTTTGGCAACAGGTCTCACAGCAGACTGAGTGGGTCTCTGACTCTGACTGCCTCCTTGTGAATTTTTAAGTTCGTAGTCAGCAATATAAACTCATTTTGATGGGGACCCAGAGTAAGAAAAGCATGACATTTTGGGGGCACTGGGTGGCTCAGTTGGTTGAGCATCTGACTCTCGATTTTGGCTCAGGTCCTGATCCCAGGGTGTGGGGTTCAAGCCCCACATCGGGCTCTGCGCTAAGTGTGGAGCTGCTTGGGACTCTCTCTCCCTCTCTCTCTCTGCCCCTCCCCTTCTCACGCTCCCTCTCTCAAAAGAAATAAACATTTAAAAAAAAAAGAAAAAGAAAAATGTGACATTTTTACCCATTGCACACAGATGCAAATCAACGTTTCCCAGATACGCACACATTCTTCTGACCCACACAAATATCTTCTCTTTCTCCTATGTCTTTCTCTTATACTCCATTGTATTTCATTTTTCAAGACTTCCGGTGATAATTCAATAAACTGATCGCATGGCCCACTGGATCAAGGCCTGAAGTTTGGAAAAGACTGCTCTAGACTAACTAAGAACCCCCTGAATCCCTAAGGTAGTCTAGTACAATCTCCGACCACCCTGAAGGTGAGCAGAACTTGCCGCTTTTGTCAGGGGCCCCTCCTCTTCACCCCCCTCTCCCCTGCAGATGTCCACAGGGGGCATGGAACACCACCTTATCTGTTTGCATGTCTCTCCCCTCACGAGACTGACTTCCTTGAGAACAGAGCCTGGACCTTATTCTTTTTCACATATGCCATAGCTGGCCATTGGTGGAACATAGCAGGAACTCAAGTCTTTGCTGAATGAGTGAACATGGGGCCTCCCCTCTAGGCTGCCATATTGCTTGTGAGACGGATGGGGGTCTTCCACCTAGAATACACCATGAAAGGTGTACCTGTCTTGTACTCCATTTAAGTCACTCCCCTTAACACAGTCATGCACACCCTTCCTGACACCCTTCCCTGCATTACTTTACTCTGAAGAAATGTTCAACATCGAATATTATGTGGATTTTATTTACTGTTTTGTTTATTGGCTGTCTTCTTCCATAGAATATAAGCTTAGAGAAGTCAGGGATTTTAATGTTTTGTTTTTGTTTTTGTTCTTGTTTTTGTTTTTACTACTCAACAGTGCCTGGAATATACGAGGTGCTCAGTGAATATTTGCTGGGTGAATGAAGGAAGGAGATAATCAATGTTTTTCTTTGTTTGTTTGTTCTGGAACACTGGCTATTGATTCTTATGCATTCACTGTTCACTGAGCATTTGAAATCCAACCCAAGAATCACCAGAGGCAGCCTGGGACCCAGGACTAGTCTTTGCTGGAGGAATCCACATCCGACTATTAACGTGAAGGGGCCTACATGGGTCCTGATCAGCTCTGCCCTCAAAGTGGACATGCTCTTCAATAGGCATTAGTCATGGCCATTTCAGATTCCAGCAAATTCTTGACCCACATTCTTTGGAGAAACTGGAGCCAGGACTAGAATAAGACTTGGGCTAATAATAGGAATCCCCTTCAACCAACAACATTCTTTTAATATTTGTCCAGTATTTTTTAGGGGAGTGCCATGTGAGAGAAGGGTACAGCGGCATTCGTGAAAACAGTAGACTACAACAGTAAGAGCTCACATTTCAATAGCATGTAGAGCCCTCACATGCTCTTAAACGTGATTTATCCACATAGATGCCATGTATTTCTGGTGACCAGTGCCTTCCTCTTCCCATTCGACCTCCATCCAATATTCTCCCTCTTATCTGTACACCACTCACTCCATACCATACACTGAGTATCTTAAAGAGCTCACGATATAATGGGACAAAAATGCAAGTGCAAAGCACAATGTGGTAAGAGCCGTTACAGGCAGATAAAAGGTTAAAGATGGAGTCTGCTACTTAGAAAACGAAAGGCCCTGTGTAAATAGCAAACTATTTTCATTTGGTTTTCAGGCTGGTGGGGCCTCAGAGCCCTGGAGACAGCAAGAAAAGAGACAGGAATGCTTTCATAAGGTTTATCGATGTGCATATCCAATGCAGCATTTAAGGTTGTAATCATTTAGAGAATAAAAACAAACATCTGCATTCTTCTCCTTCAAACAGAAGTGCCCAAGTGTGGAATATGCCAGACGATGCTGTTACTTCATTCAATTGATCAAATGGTTTGATCGATAGGTGGGAGATGGAAAAAAAGAAATCAATCTACATGGAGAGAATTTAAAACTCTGTTTATATAATCAATTGATTAGGCGGATTGATTTGAAAGGTACAAGCACAAGGAAGGGGCTTAGAAGAAAAGCAGGAGAAAACAATTTCATGTCTTTCTGTGAAGACAGATAAACGCAGACGGGGTTGCGTGGCATAAAATAAATATGGAAATTGCAAAATTCAGAGTAGAGTTCAGGTTTTTAAAAAGATGTGCTTTTGACAGACAGATGGGATATGATATATTGTCAGTGCATAAATATTTTCGTTGTCATTTCTGCTTGTTTCTCTTGCCAGGCAGCACTAAGCAGTGGAAATGGCTGGGAGCTTTATTTAGAAGATTACATCAGTCACAGTCCCTAGTTAAAAGCAGCAGAGAACAACTCTACCTGATATAAGCAGAAGAGGAATTCTCTGCGAGGATGCCGGATCGGTAGCCGGGAGCAAACATTCAGCCGACATGGCACCCGCAGATCCGGAATACATGGAGCCCTAAGTGGCCTGGCTAAACATTCATCCCAAATATTACTGTTTTTCCTTGTGGAAGTAGCCCTCCCTTGGGTACTAAAACCTTGAACTCAGCAGAACCTAGAGTCACAGAGTGAAGAATCAAATGCTTTTGAGTTTATCACCGAGTGTGCCAATGAGGGCCCACTCCCATCCACCCTGGGATTCTAGAACCAAGTGTACTGGGAATAGGGGCTGTGGTACTGCTGGGGGTCCTGGAGACATCAACCCATTGCATTCTCTCTCTCTACAGAGTACAATTTTTTGGTTGAAGATAGGTTATGCCACCCACCAGGATGGTGTTAAACACTCTGTAGGCCAGCAAAAACAGCCATTATCATCTGTGTTTCTGACCCCAATGGAACTTTTTATTATCTTTACGTCAGAAAAAAAGACTTTACAGAAGTAAGAATAAAGGGATGGGGAAACCAATTCTACCAGAAATTTTACTAAGAATTTAAACATAGCCTGTCTTTGTTCCCCAAGTACATTTTGGCACACAAATATCAAAAACTAAGAAAGAATACTGTTACTTGTCTTTTTGACAAAGTGATGTGGCCCAGGCTCTTGGCATATAAACTGAAGGGAGGAAGTTCTTCCTGTTTGTGATTAATTTGGTAACAATTCCATATTCTCATCTGAAACCTCCTAATGTGAGATGTTGCTTGTACAATCCACTTCATAACCCACATTCGAGTCCAGAGCTGAGCTCCTACTTACATATGGCTATTCAAGTTCAAAGTATGTGAAGCTAGGGGCGCCAGGGGGGGCCCAGCCGGTTAAGCGTCCGACTTTGGCTCAAGTCATGATCTCACGGTTTGTGAGTTCAAGCCCCGCATCGGGCTCTGTGCTGACAGTTCAGACCCTGGAGCCTGCTTCGGATTCTGTGTGTGTCTCTCTCTCTGCCCCTCCCCAGCCCACACTGTCTCTCTCTCTCTCTCTCAAAAATAAATATTAAAAAAATTAAAGTATGCACAACTAAATATAGTACAAATGCAGTTCCTTGGTCACACTAGCCACCTTGGAAGTGTCCACAGCTCTGTGCGGCTAATGGCCACTCTAGGGGACACGCTGACACAGAGCATTTCCTGCCCAGCAGAGGCACCCGGACAGCAGTGCTGAGGGCTCCCGCTCCCTGGGTTTGGCACGCATTTGCCGCTTTGCTTAAAGACTGTGAAGGACTTCTGCCAATTGTTTCCCTTTACCGTCGATGGAAGATATTTCCCGTGGATCCATTGGGCTTCTTCAAGGCTCGTGAGCGAGGACACCTCTGGTCTTTCTTTCTGTCTCTCTTTTCAAGAGCGTTTTTATAATGAATGACCTTGAAAGACAGAAATGCCTCTTTCTCTCAAAGAAAAGAAGAGGTTTCTTTACTGTCCATGATGATTAAGATGATGTTTCACGTTGGGACCAAAGGTGGGTTTGCTTGTAGCCCATTATAAAAGACTCAGTTTCCCAAAGCTTGGGGTTCCTAAACCCCAATGAAAATGCCCTGTTTGACTGGTGTGCAGCCGGTGGGGTCTTCCACGAGGTCCCTATGGGATGTGAGGTGCTGGAGGGACCAATGCAAGCATGGTGCTCGTGCTGGGCCTTGGTGTCTCGCACTTTCTGCAGGCAGCCATGACACTGTGGTTAGCCAGGTTGGTAGCTCGTAAATGTGGTAAAATCTTGGACCCTTTATATCTTTGACATTCGTTAGTGGCAAACATGAACAATTCTGAATTACTGACTACCTTCAATGAAAGCTATAAGCAGACTATGAAGGTGGGGTCTCTACTATATTCCATTACTTCTTGAAAGATGGTGCAATTCTTTGAAAAATTAAAAAAAATAAAGCTGAAGGATGACAATTTATTTCACCACTGTATCATCCTTCTAGATAATTTTAGCTTTTTACTGGTTTCTTACTGTCTTTGTTTTTTGATCATCGTTTTTTTGTTTTTTGGTTTTTTTCTTGGCCTTGTTTTAGAATAATCATTGAGAAATGATAAAATAATGTCTAGGATGATAAAGCAATAACATGTTTCATAATGTAAGAAAAATAAAATAACTAAGTTCTCAAATTGCCTTTTAGATTTATAAAAGCATCCAGTGGATCCATCTGGTAATTAGGGTGAGTTTTAGTCTGTAAATTTTTATACATATTCTTTTTTTAAAGATTATATTTTTATTTTGAGAGAGAGAGAGAGAGAGAGAGCATGAGCAGGGGAGGGACAGAGAGAGGCAGAGAGAAATAATCCCAAGCAGGTTCCTCACGTTCAGCATGGAGCCCAATGAGGGGCTCGAACTCAAGAACCGTGAGATCATGATTTGAGCCAAGATGAAGAGTTGGATGCTTAACCAACTGAGCCACCCAGGCACTCCACGTCTATATTTTAAAATAGGTAGAACTTCTCTTTGTTCTTTGGAAGCTCTTAAGAAAGAAAGAAAAAAAAAATCAAGCCATGACATAATTGTCCTTACAAATGGTTGGAGCCCCTCAAGAAAGAAACTTCAGTGGGCCCCAGTGATGTATTGAAGGTCCAGTCATTTACAGCTAGTGATAAAAAGGCAAGCACGTGCTTATCCAAGTGAAGTATTTAGTCAACTGAAGATTAAGTCTCTACATTTTCCGTAAGAAAAAATTCAGTGTGATTAGCCTATCACTGACTGATCCCCTAGAATGTGCTAGGTCACAAACCCATGGCTTATCTTTGCTGCTGGCCGATTACACACTCAAAAGTAGCAAAGTTCACGTCAGCTTTAGTGAAGGATGCTCACGTCGCTGGGTCCGTGTGGCCTTTCTCGGTGCCTAGTAATCACATTTTCTGTCTGCTTGTTGGGCCAGCACTCATTGGCGGGAAAAGGGAATTGCCTGATATTTACAGAGGAGATCCTACTGTTCCCAAGATCATGAAAAGCCTCATCTACAATGAAAGATTTTGGTGACCTTTTAGATAAGACACAATCGGGTCTTTTCTTCTGGGGGTCCCGTACACTATGGAGAATAACCGCTGAGGTAATTTTCAGAGATCCTGGTGCTTTCCTAACTGATGACTTCCTCCAAGCCTTGGTGGAGAAAATAGTTTAAGGCCTTCCAAAAAGGCGTAGTTCGGTGGCAGAGCGGAAGGCTGCAAATGATACATCCTTGCCAACAATCCTGCACCCCAAATCTTTGATTTCTTCTACATTTTTCTGAGAAGATTCTGGCTTCTCCGCTTTATTTTAGATGGGCTGCAATTAGGTCCCAGACTTCTAAAACTATCAGTTAACGGGTCAGAGCTACCCCATTTGCTCCAGACAAGGCCTTGAAACTAGAACCCTTTTATTGGACCCATGGGATAAACACAGCCTGCTATACCACTATGCTCTTCTCTCCTCGGTCTAAACCAAAGTTCTTTCTGTGAAGGGCGGGATAGGAAGTATTTGGGTTTTCAGGCCATGTGAGCTCTGTCACAACCACTCATCTCTGCCATTTCAGTATGAAAGTGGTCAGACTACACGTAAACACATACTCATGGCTGTGTTCCAATAAAACTTTATTTACATAACCAGGCAGCAGGTCAGTCTTGGCCAATGGACAGTATTTGTAGGCTGATAGTCTAAGCCTCTCAGAGGATAAACTGGCAATTTATTGCAATTGTGTTAATTCTGAGGATTCTCTTTTAGAATTTGTGTTTATAGTAATGCTGCCCTGGAGCTTATTGGAATCTACTCTTGCCATAGTTCTGTAGACAAACAGTACTGGCAATGTTGGGTCATGAGACTCAGTGTCTTCCCCTTGCAAAGTACCTCTCCCTGGTGAGGTGCTCCTAGCATTTTCAGTTTAGGCAGGAACAGTCCCCTATGTGAGTAGGAGGACATGTTTTGGCTGCCAGGGGGACCTGGCAAAGGGAAAAGGTTGGAGATACACTGAGTAGCCTATATCTTTGTGTCTGCCCTCATCTCACTTCTCAGAGTCTCATATTTTCCTTGTTAATGCCCTAACTTCTGCCCAAGAGATCTGACATCAGCATAAATTCAGTGGGTGGTGAACTAGGCACCTGAAAGATTACAGGGTGTTGGTTTTTAGCTGACACATCCCTGCAGCTGCCCTGGGTCAATGATTCTTCCAGAATAGTCCTTTAAAGTCCTGGGTGTTCAGCCCATGTCTTGACCAAAATACTTATGCATTTGGACTGTTCTTTCCCTTTTCATAAGTGAGACTAACTAGCACCATTATAAGCAGTCCGGTAGCCTGTGAGGGCATGAGCCCCCCATCCTCTCAAATACACCTGCGTCCACGATCACTGTTTCTCCCAGAGCCTTAGCCATAATACACATTTAGTTCTAGATGACTACAATTCATCATTGCTTCAGGTGCTCTATAACGTTATCTATCTATAACGTGATGTCGGTCCGCTTATAAAATGATGGGACTATTAATTTCCTAACCATGACAGGCCCAAATACTAATTCCTAATTTCTTTTTTTTTCTAAATTTTGAAGTTTATTTATTTATTTTGAGAGAGAGAGAGAGAGAGAGAGCACGTTAGCAGGGGAGGGGCAGAGAGAGAGAGAGAGAGAGAGAGAGAGAGAATCCCAAGCAGGCTCCATGCTGTCAGTGCAGAGCCTGATTCAGCACTTGAACCCACAAACTCCTGTGAAATCTTGACCTGAGAGGAAATCAAGAATTGGATGCTCAACCGACTGAGCCACCCAGGTGCCTCTTAATTCTTAATTTTTATTATTTCTTTCGTCCATTGTCTAGAAACTCTCTTGGTATCAATTTCTGTATCTGGCAAAATATTTGATGGCGTCCAAAGGAAACTGGTAATTTGAGATGGAGCCAGACAGGAGCAGTAGTGGATACACACTGAGCGGCTCATAGAAAGGTCTAGGAAGCCTGGAGAGCCAGGTCCAGAAGCCGAGCACAGACGGAAGACTCCAGGCAGGAGCTGAAACCCGTCCAGAGTAGGGTTCTGGTCTAACTCAGTAAGGACACGGGCCAGTACAGCGACCAAAAGAGACAGACTGTCAAACCTTACTTCCAGATACATTTCTGAGGCCCCAGAGTCCTTTCTTTGGCAAACCCGTCTGGAATGGACAAGTAGGTTGCAGAGGTGAACAGCTGCCTTGGTTAGAGAGACCCCAAACACTTGGTCTTATGGAGAGGAAAAAAAAATCTGACAAACTTTCCTGCCAAAAGTTTTGTTCCTACATAAGTTTGAATGACATTTATCCACAATACTGAAAACTTTTTCATCCTAAACTGAAAGAAATCACACTGTATCCACTACAAGAAGAATATAGCCTAACTTAAAAAATATTCCTTAAAAATGTCAAGGCATTTTCATAGATCATTCATTCAAGATGGAACATTTGCAACAGGTGTATTTGATGTGCTTCCTCTCACATAGAGACTGTAAGCTGGGGGGAATCCCATGGTCCTAGAGACAGGTGTAGCCATGAAGTTTCCAGAACATGGTCATCAGAGACAGTAGGTCTTTGTTTAGTTAGAATGCCTTTAGGTATGCCTGCCATTTGTGCCCATGTTCCTCCGCCTCTCATCTGACCATTTTTCTCATTTTCCATTGCCTTATAGATACCTAAATCTTACTTTTTAGCCTTGTAAGCTATATATTTAGCAGTTTCTGCTCAAGAGAAATCTAGAACTCTTTATAGCAGCCAGACTGGGACTCAGAAAGTCGGGGCTCTCCCTCCGCTGGCCCAGGCTGCTCACGGTGCTGCGTCCTTGGTGAGTGACCCCAGCCTGCCAGGCTCGTTTTCTTACTCATGGGAGGGAGGGAGCCCCTTCAGAATCACGATGCTATAAATAGCATTTTACGAGGGCTCTCACCATGCCTGGCAGGCTATTTCCATCTCTTGATTACCTAGCATTTTGCTTCTTTCAACAAAATTCCAACAAATGCTCCTTTGAGCGATTCCTTTCTCTAGCCTTCAGGAACTCCTGCTCAACTTTATGGTGAAGAGTCAGTTTCCGGTATTTCCACGGGGTCGTGAGGGGCTCTGTCTGAGGGTAGATTAGGGAGCAGTCAGACCAGATGGCAGTTAGGACCCTTGACACTCCAGAGCTCGTTCCAGGGCAATAGCAAACAGGAAGCGGGAATGAATCCTCCCACCTCTCTGTCTGCTCCTGTCCTCCTCCCCTCCCCCTCCTTTACAGGTGTGGGATCAGAGCTAAAACCCGCGGACACGTCGCTGGATTCTTTGCCACCTCGCTTTACTTATTTGTAACTAATGAATTAATTAATTGGGGGGGCAAGTGATTGAATTTTACTTTCTCAAAGTTCCACACGCATACCTAAAAAGTGCTTCACGATATGAATAAGCGGTAAATCCCTAACTGTTCATGTCTGACACGTCTACACAGAATGCAAAACCGGTTTATTGAATTTCAACCTACAGGGACCTATTATCTCAGGCAACGTGGGCAGAGCTTGTAAGAGACTTTCTGCGTAAAGGATGAAGCCTCATTTGACAATGTTATGGATTTAATTCACCAACTATGGCCCCGCACTGGCCGGGTGCTCCCAGGTGTCTGCTCACATGCTTCTGGTCCTTTCCAAGATTTGAAAGACTGTTTTCTAGGGATTATAACTCATCTTTTAAAATGTTGGCTATTTTACTCTTTGGAAATTGGCTCATTGCCAAAGAGCAATGTTAAAAATAGTTCAAATGCATATATAACAAGAGGCGTTTATTTGAAGCCGTTCACATGTATTTGTTTTGTTCAATCGTGTGACTGGACAGAAGGAACCGTAAGTCACTGCCCCACATGCTGAGGCTGAGGGAACCCAGCTTACGCGGAGGACACAAGGGCACTGTCAGGAAATGACGGTCCGTGGGGACAGAGAGTCGTGTGACCGCGGTGAGGTGCACCTGGACTCCAGTCCTGGGCCCACCACTCAGGTCCCTGCAAGCAGAGTGGGACATGGAAGTATCGTGATTCACGGAATCCTACAATTCATGTCCAGGGACAGGTGGTATTGACATAGGTCTCCTGGGCTGAGTGTGTGACAACACTGTGTGTCTAGGGCCAAGGGGGAGGCCGTCGGATCAGAGCTGACCTGCGTGTGACCCAGGGCCGCGGCAGACATGTGCTAACACGTCTGAAGAGTTTGGGGGCCACAGAGAGGGGCCACCAAGGGGACGTTTCAAGGAAGAACGACATTTGGGGCCCCTGTCCTCCAAGCAGCGCCTCCCTCCTGTGATACACCCCCCCCCCCACCGTGTTCCCCAGGATGCAGGCAGGAAGGGCCTGGAAGGCTGTGTGCGTTCTGTGCAGGCCCAGAAAGGGCACGCGTTGTTTTGCTGGCAGTGCGTGGGCCGGAGCCTTCACGTGGCTCTAACTCCATCTGGAAGGAGGCCTGGAAATCCCAGCATCCTTTGCTCCTAGGAAGCACGTGGGAATGCACAGCACCCATCCAGTCTCTTGTCGAAATCTGGCCCCTCGTGTAGAACTCACTAAGCCCCTCCCCAAAGGAGAGCCCCCATTTTCCATCAGGCCCGGATGCGAGCTCCTTGCTTTGGCAAAAGGTAAACTAAAACCATTAGTTGTCAGCCTTGAACTCAAGGACGAGGTAGAGACAGGATCACTGGAGGGGGCGGGGCTGAGGGACACACATCCTCCAGGGGATCAGGACCCAGATGACGCTGTCCCACTGGGAGGACGCCGTGGACACTGCCCACCTTGGGACACAGGTGTCTTGGGTGGAGTCTCTGTGTGCTCCCTGGAAGGCCTTTCCTTCTGCCGTCTGAGGTTCACCCCCCTGAGGGACCCCTTCCTCCTGTGACTCTGCAAGGTCATGCCCGGAGTGGCCGCAGAGCCCCTGGAGTCTTGAGGTCTCCAGAGTTTCCAAATCCAGCCTGTGACAGGTGAAAGGTCAGAGATCCAAGGAGTTTTCCTGAAGTCCCGCCCAGGGAAAGACTTAAAAAAAAAGAGGGGCGGGGGAGACTCATGGTTTCTTTGGCAAGAAATGGTCCCAAAAATTCAGCTGACTTTTCTTAACTTGTCAATAACCAAGTGTGTATGTTTACGAGTTAAACACCCCAAATGTGCTTCCTTTCTTTGCCTTTATCCCTTTGTTTTCTGTTTTTGTTTTTTTCCCTTCAGACTCCGTATCTCTACTCGGAGGCTAATTACACTCATCGATTAAGATCAGTCTTGAATCTGACCTTTCACTCAGACACTGTGTTCAATTTAGACATTTTCCTGAGATTTCGTTACTCAAAACCTTGTTAGGCTGCAGACCTTGTGGTTTAGGGCAGGGCAGCAGTCAGCTTCAAGCGTGCGGTTAGCTTCGATTTGCGGATCCTCTTCAGCCTCTTTCGTTTCTCTTGCCAACTGGCTATTTTCTCCTCTCTCTTTTTAGTAATACATATATTTTGCTACGGAATTTTTCCAACACGTAGAAAAGGTGGAAGAATTTTCAATGACACCCCACATGCTCAGCATCTAGGTTCTGCCATTAACAGTTTGCTGGATCTGGTACCTTCCGTATCTACCCATTTTGACTAATTCTTTCCTGAACTCACCTCCCTGTCATAATGCGTGGTAACCTCGGCCGGTGACAGTGAACAGGCACGCACACCCTGGTGTTTCCAGCCCCCCCGTCCCGGAGCTGCAGCCTGAGTCCTGCACGGCCTGCCTCCCTGGGCCCCACAGGTGGGTGTTCACCAGGTAACTTGCCCTGACACAGCTTGTCCCCAACCTTCCATTCTTTTGTATCAACTTCCTGCGCCTCAAGTAGTTCACCAAGGACACATGCGTCACTCTTTGCATTAAAACATGTGAAGCTCTGGCGGCAAAACAATGTTGCAGGAGAAAAATAAATAAATAAGAGGAGAAATCCTGGGCTTCACAAAGCCTTACCAGAAGTTTCTTTGTTTATTTCTTTTTTTTAATGTTTATTTATTTTTGAGAGAGGGAGAGGGGCAGAGAGAGAGGGAGACACAGAATCGGAAGCAGGCTCCAGGCTCCAAGCTGTCAGCGCAGAGCCCGACTCGGGGCTCGAACCCACAAACCATGCGATCCTGACCTGAGACAAAGTCTCAGCAGAGCCCCTCAGCAGAAGTTTCTTGCTGGCTCGTGTCGTGGTTCAGTGCGTTTCTTGGCTGAGTTTTGAAGCAGCTATCTCTGGGTGGTGTCCCTTCCATCTCGTGGTCTTGCCGTCTTCACAGAGAGCCCCGGAAGACAGTGCCAGCCTGGATGGGGTGCTTTTGGCCAAAATCCCAACCCTACTGTAAAAGGGGCTGGAAAATAGTCTCCTTCCTTCTGTGTGCCCAAGAAGAGGAAATTGGATTGGTGATTATATTAGCGTCTCAAGGCCGTCATAACAAAGTGTCATGAACTGGGTGACATGAAACAACAGAAATTTATTTTCTCAGGGGTCTGGAAAACAGATGTCTAAAATCAAGGTGTAGTGGGGTGTGCCCCTCCAGAGGCTCTAGGAGAGAACCTGTTGTGTGCTTTTCTGTTAGCTCCTCGTGGGGCCCAGCAGCCCTTGGCATTCCTCGACTCATAGGTGATACATCACCCCCATCTCTGCGTCCCTAGCCCTGTGACCACCTTCTCCCTGTCCACGTGTCTTCTCTTCTTACAAGGACATCAGTCGTATAGGACAAGAGCTCACCCTAATGACTCGATTGCATCTGCCCAGGTCTTCTTTCCAAATAAGGTCACGCTCACGGGATTTCAATGTATCTTTTCGGGGGTCACATTTCGACCCACGACTGAGCGCTTGACTAGACTCCTCACAGATTCCACCAGAGAATTCTACCTCCCCTGGACAGAGTTCGTCCTTGAAGCCAAGATGGGAATATGAGGGGAACATTCCATGGGATGGGCAGTTCCACGGGCCACCACAGTCCTGGCGAACGTCTCTCTCAAGAAGGAAACTAAGAAAGCTGACGTTTACAGGGCCCCGAGGAGCACTATAATCTGTCACTTCCACTGACTTGTCACTCATATGTGGCTTTAGGGCAGAATGAAAGTTTCTGTTCAAATGCCTCTTTCCCCCTTATCTGTGAGGCACGGGAGTAGTCCACTTGGTGGGGGGGGGGGGTCTGACCGCTCTTGGCAGCATTGGCGTGGCTGCCTTCCGAGCACTACAGATCTTCTTCAGGTTTCTAAAAGCAGCGTCTCTCAGTGAAGGAGTAGAAATCATGGCAAGAAAGGGCATCGATTCCTTTTTACTCTTTATCTTAAAAAACAAACAGAAATAGGAAACAGACCCATAAACTTTTTTAAAAAGTTTTTTTTTTTTTATTTTTTATTCATTTTTGAGAGAGACAGAGTGCAAATTCGGGAGGGGCAGAGAGAGAGGGAGACGCAGAATCTGAAGCAGCTCCAGGCTCCGAGCTGTCAGCACAGAGCCTGACTCGGGGCTTGAACCCACAAACCGTGAGATCATGACCTGAGCTGAAGTCAGATGCTTAACCAACTGAGCCACCCAGACGCCCTGCCCTTTTGCCCGTCATCTTAAAAGCAAAAAAACAAAAAACAAAACCACCCAGGAAACAGACCCATAAACATCTACTCCTCTCCCTTCCACTCAGCGTGTGAAGCCACATCCAGAACCGAATGTCGCATCTCTGCAAACCATAGCAGGACAGGGCCCTGCGTCAGGAAGTCCCTGCTGTCACACTCTGAGTATCTGTGGTTGGTGGCCACTTCATGCCGCAAACATCTACGGAGCGCCAAGCGTGGAGCTCACGAGGATCGCGGTCTCCGCGTCAACGGCCCCAGAGGACTCAAGAGCAGGTCCCCAGCTTGCTCTTAACAGCACCCAGCGTCAGCACCCTGGTGCCATGAATGAAATGAGGAGATGAATCGGTGAATCAAGAAATAGATCATTTTGGGGGCGCCTGGGTGGCTCAATGGGTTAAGCGTCTGACTTCTGCTCAGATCATGATCTCACAGTTCGTGGGTTCAAGCCCTGCATTGGGCTCTGTGCTGACAGCTCAGAGCCTGGAGCTGCTTCGGATTCTGTGTCTCCCTCTCTCTCTGCCCTTCCCCCACTCGTTGATTCTCACTCTCTCTTCCTCTCTCTCAAAAATAAATAAACATTAAAAAATATTTAAGAGGGGCGCCTGGCAGTCAGGTAAGCATCCGACTTCGGCTCAGGTCATGATCTCACGGTTCGAGGGTTCGAGCCCCGCGTCAGGCTCTGTGCTGACAGCTCAGAGCCTGGAGCCTGCTTCAGATTCTGTGTCCCCCCCCATCTCTGTCCCTCCCCTGTTTACACTCTGTGTCTGTCTCTCAAAAAATAAATAAACGTTAAAAAATAAAAAAAAGAAAATCTTAAACACTTTGACCTAATAATTGTACCCCTGGGAATTCACCCAAGGAAATAGTCCAAAGTATTGAACATGCTTTGAGAATAAGTGTTTATAACAACACTGTGTGTAACAGTGAAAAATATGAAATAGTCTCAGGGTCCCAAAATAGGGGAATAACTAAGAAAATTATGGGGCATAATTATGCAGTCTTTAAAATAATGTTTTTAATGAGTTTGTAATACTAATATGAAAGAATTTATATTATAATGAATAATAAAAGAACAGCAGGCAAAATAATAGTATGATGATATCCATATAAAATATCAATAAATCTGTGCATAAAACCCTGAATGGAGGAACACAAAAATGTCAATAGTTATGGTTTCTGGAGTGCGGAGCCTGAGCAGTTTAAAAATTTCTCCTTCCTACTTTTCTTTATTTTTTTTCAGATTTATTATGCTGAGTATTTTGTAATGAGAAACATAATAAGCACTTAGAAATAAAGGCACAAATGAGGTGAAAAATTAAATTACATTAAATGTTACATTTATGAAAAAGAAGATCGTAAAATTATCACTGCCTTGGAAAACTCAGAGAATGGGCTTACTGCGCACACAAGGGCTAAATGGAAATAATGAACCAGTTGGATGCCATGATTTCCGAATGTTCACAGGCTCTGACTAATTTGCAGAGGTCTGTGCACGAGGCACTGACAGGCCGCCTCTGGGTCGAGGCCGGTCACCGCACAGGCAGGCACTTTGTCCAAAGACCTCCACACCCTGCTTCTCAATCACCTGTCCCTCCCCACGTCAATCCTTCCAGCTTCCGTGAGGTCTGACCAGGTAGACGTTGGCAGGAGACGATGAAACAGACTGACAGTCGCTGCATTCAAACAGGTCACAGAGGAAGGGAGTTTAACAACATTAACCTCAGAGCAGCCATTTTAAATGTCAATCTCTGTCCTCGAGTGATGGGAAGAACATATTCTCTGCGTCTTACTCAGAGCTGATTCTCGACCTCAGGGAGGCTGCACACCTAACACTGATTATGTTTAAAAAGAAGTCCATTTTCTGCCGGGGGTTGTCTTGGAAGGGACACTCCCTTCCTGTTCTCTTCTTCTTTTTTAAAATAGTAAGTCGTCGTTAGCAATGGCTCTTATATTTCGGATACCAACCATCAAGAAAGGATAACTAAAAGTGACTGTTAAGAAAATAAAAGGGGGGGAAACTTCCACAGCCTGACCATTGTCGCGCTGGACCCCCACATAAGCTGACGGCATTTATTTTATTTATTTTTTTAATAAAAGGTCATTTGTTTTTCCTGAAAAACAAACAAATAAAGACCCCGGGCTGTGCATTGTTCTGAGGATTAAAACAGTAACACAGACATAGCTTACCCTAGTTCCCGGAGCACGGAGCGCGGGAGGCCTAAGCACATACCGGCGTGCCTTCCCCCGGTGGGCTAGGAAGCAATTCTAAAGAAAGGTGGCACATCCGGTGGTTTAGGAAAGAAAGCACGGATGATGCCAGACTCCCATAAGGACAACACAGTTTAGCGATAAAAGAAGATTTTGAAAAAATCTGGGTCCCAAAGGTTCCCTACGTTTTTGCTTGCAGCTCCTGGGAGAATTATTGAGCTTTTTCCCAGTATGGGAAAGCCTTCCTGAAACTGGACTCCAGGCTGGTGCCTCCCTGAGGGCAACCTCACCAGCCTGCCCTCCACCTGCTGTGTTGGGCTATGTCCTTTCGGCAACTGGTCCAGCAGCGATGAGCACCGCACTTCATACTTGTCTGCAGTTGACACTTTCCGAGTTGTAACGAACTCAACTGACAGAGGCTGTTTTCCACGCATCTGTGCCTCTTGTCTCTCTTTCTCTCTGAAGAACTTTGAACATCCTTTGAGCGTCAAGCCCTTCACTATCTTCCTGCATAACGACGGCGGTTTTCTATTTTGAATGGTTAAACCAATACTTGCATTTTGACAGGTTGCAGCTTCTGGAAAAGTCTCTGGGTTACGAGCGGCTCGATAAGGAAGATACGGATGATATTTGGGCTGAGATTTTGCAAACTTGTGCCGGGTTAGATGACCTTTTATGAGTCAGCTGAGCTTTGTACAGAGAGGGGAGCTGTGTCCCTTTCTGCGAATCTCTTCCGAGTCCTGGCTTCTGGGACCTGCCTCTGTAGAAAGCCATGGGGATGGAAGGGTTGCAATCAGAAGTCAGGGCCTCACATAGTTGAGGACTCAAAGACTTTTTCGCCAAAGCTGGCTTCCTGCTGACTGATACCAAGGTCATTCATTATGCGGCATCATTAGTCACATCACATTACTTCTGCAATCAGGCTTTTGATGATCAGTCTTAAACTTAAAAAAAAATACAATTCTCAAAAGGCACAAAAGAGATGATAAATTTGCCTGGCCCATTGGATTTCTGTCGTGTTGCTCACTTGCCCAGTGTTTTTTCTACCTGAAGACACTGCTCTATTTTATGACCTTGGCATTTTTTTTCTTAATAATTACTACTGCCTTTTAAATTGGCCATCCTGTCTCCAGGCCCTCTGTTTTCTGGAAGGATCTCAATCGCGATGGCCACAGCCACGGGCTCGTATTCTCCAAGTGTTCCACACAACATGCCGCTCAAACTCCACACCCCTCAGTCTGGCCTCGGATTCTTCCTCCCTTTGTTTCTTTTCATGGTCTCTTCTCCCCAGATGCCCAGGGGCTTGTCTGTCCTCTCAGAGCAGCTCACAGGGACCTAAGAGAAGACCCTTAGCGCCTTCAGCTCTGATTCCCCAGGGGAAGGCTGGAACAATGGTTTACAAGGTCATTTGCAAATAGAAGACTGTGATTGCAGGATTCATCAGCAATGAAAGGAAATGCCCCTTTCTAGCCAAAAGGCCAACGCAGTTTTCTGTGGGAGATTTCGAAAGTGTCCAGCTGGGCACCGGATGGGGGGTGGGGGTGGGGGGCTGGGGGTGGGGTCAGGGCCCCTCGGGGCGCTGTCCAAGGTGCTGCGCAGGAGGCGCCTCATGCATCAGCGGCTCCCTCCCTACGCTGGGAGGCGGACAATGCAGGGGCGAGGAGTGGCGGCCACCCTCGCTCGCTCCATCCTCCTCCGCACAGGAGGCACCCAGCCCAGGGAACAGAGACAGGGGCCCCGGCCTCGCCGTTGCCTTGGAGACGGGCTGGTGGGGAGCCACCGCTTTCCCTTCATTAACAGGCCCGTCCATTGGCAGCGGATTTTCTCCTCCGTGTCTCCTGCTATGTGTGCCTCTTAAAGAGACCCTTAAAAAAAAAAAAACCCTTCCCTTATTTGTAAAGAGGAATAAAAATGACATTTTGTTAGGCCTTCAGCGTTTAAGGTCCTAACAGATAACGTGCAGCTTCGATAGTAATGCCAATTCGCAAGTGCTCCTCAGCAGCCCATTTTTCTGGTCTGCACGGATTGTGAGGATTTGTAATTATGTATTTTCTGCCTCTTTCATCCCCGCCTTTCTTCCCTCCCTTCATGCTCCACTGTCCAAGCTTTACTGCCAATTGGCTTGTCTATGATCTCGGTGCCATCATCAGACGCCCTTCTGCGGGGTTAAGACGTCGCCCAGACTGGGGGGAGGGTCACAGAGCGCGTCCCCCAACACAATAAATGAAGAGAAAACAAAGCAGAGAAGAAGGTGTTTTCCCAATGGTGAAGCGTGCTTTAGAGTTAGAAAAGTGTCACAAGAATAAAAACCTCCTGACATTTCTATAACCCGGCACCCTTATTTTTAGAACAACAGGATATTGAACATTTTAGCTGTATTCCCATTGCACTAAGCATATTCTGGACCTTTATTTTATTTAGTCTTTTTCAACCGTCAAGCACCGGGTCTGGGAGGCCAAGACGCTTCTTCCCAGTATCCCTGACGGCTGTGTTTGACCACAGTGACTGAGTAGGTCTCCGGATGGATTCTAAGTGGGGCTGATATTTGCCTCTTGCAGACCAGGACAATTAAGAAGCAGAGCCCACCGGGGTGCAAGGGGGCTCCATCAGTTGAGGATCTGACTCTTGGTTTTGGCTCAGCTTATGATCTCACAGTAGTGAGTTCGAGCCTCACATCAGGGTCTGCATTGAGTGTGGAGCCTGCTTGGGATTCTCTCTCTCTCTCCCTCTCTCTGTCCCTCCCTTACTTGCTTTCTCTCAAAATAAATAAATAAACTTAAAACAATAAGAGCACATGCATTCTTTTCCCTTCTTTGAGCTTCCTGCAGGGACGGCGAGGCTCTATGCCATGTTGAAATCACACTGTGAAAGGACACTCCAGTCCCCTCCATGCATGTCTGGGCACAGCAGTGTCTGAGATGGGTGACGTGGCTCTGGCTGCTTCTGGAAGGTGCTTTGCCGCGGTGTCCCCCTCTCTGGCTGTGGCTGCCAGCCTGCGTCCAGGAGACAGAGGCTGTAGGAGAGAACGCCCTTCCTCTTCCCCATATGTGTTCTTGCTTGTGTATTTGTTCACTTTGTGTGGGATCACCATTCCCCATAATTCATCTTTAGCTTTTCCCCTGGACCATCCAGTCCCCACTGTTCAGGGTAGTTTTTCTGAGATGGCAAATCCTTAGTGCATTACTGCATTTCTACAGATATGTGACAGGCAAGAACGGGGCAGATGAATGAGGCATAACTGGCTGACTTTGCCACTGTCATGGCCCAGTGTAGTTCTAACAGGTTCTTACTTTTCACAGACCCATCAGACGAGTGCCTGAGGAACCAGCTTTGTTGAGTAAAATGAAGGCCTTGGGGCTGGGGGCCTCCTCCAATTGGACAAGAGTGCCGTCCAGTCCTTCTGCTCTGCCATTCTGTCCTCAGTAATCACAGCCTGGGGACAAGGCAAATGGTGCAGGCAGCGGGGGTGCAGGAGAGAAGGGACAGGTGGAGGGGCCCACTTGACCGCCTAGGCTGGCGGCCACCTCACACGGTAGACAGGCCAGTGGCCAGAACCAGGGACAGGCATGTGGGAGGGAAGTGAGTGAGAAAACCATTGCAGGGGTGAAGGGAGACAGTGCACACACGGGGGCAAGGGGCAGAGGCAGAGATCGGGGTGAGATCAGGGAGCAGGGGCCCGGGCTGGGTGGGGGAAGGCTGTCTGGCGATCGTCGCTAGAGCAGGGCTGTCTCACCTGAGCCATCTTATGGCTTCGCCGAAGGAGCTGCAGGAGGCTCTGAGCCACCAGCTGTCGTGGGCCTCAATGGGCTGGAAGTTTCCTTATTTTCCACCTGCCATTTGGATGTGTGCTTCTGAGAGAAACACTTAGTAAGGGGCTGCGTGAAGGCTGAGAAGGGATGACATCACACTAGGCCTGAAGAAGCCATCGCTCAAGATGGGGAACTGGGAGGCCAGGCTGGCTTCTCTGGAGGGGAGGGGTGCCACTGCCCGTCCCTGCCCCAGCCTCAGCTCCAGGCTAGGCCCCACCGGCCGGCCACGAGGGGCCACTGGAAAAAGCCCTCTAGTGAGGGTGTGGGGTGGGGTCTGTGGATGGCAGGCAGAAGCGTCCTCAAGGCTCTGGAGCTAGACACCAGAGGCCCTTAGAGATCCTCAGATCTGACCCCAACCATTGATTTCTGAATGTGAGGAACTACCTGAGGCTCAAGGACATGGGACGTCTTGCTCAAGGTCCACAAGTCCTGGCGTGGTTAGCCACGGCCCAGACTCTGGCTCCTGGCCCAGGCTGTGCCCCACCGCACAACTGCCTCTCAGCACAGGGCATGTCACAGGGACCGCTGGGCACGGCATGGCGTCAGGCGGGCTTGTGCCATCAGAGCAGAGTGAGGGGTCCCCCACAGGGCTGCTGGGACTGTTGTGGTCTGAGAGGGCAGAGGTGAGGGTCCACAAGGCATGAAAGATGCAGGGAAACAGCTTTCCTCAGTAGCTGCTGGGCTAAAAAAACAAGGCAAAAGTCCCTACTAATTCCCCAACATCCGCGTGCCCCAGAGGCTCTCCTGACTTTAAAAAATGGAAGCAATCCTAGGGACTCCTGGGGGGCTCAGACGGTTAAGCATCTGACTTCGGCTCAGGTCATGATCTCATGGTTCGTGGGTTCGAGCCCCGCGTCAGGTTCTGTGCTAACAGCTCAGAGCCTGGAGACTGCCTTCGGATTCTGTGTCTCCCTCTCTGTCCCTCCCCTGCTCATGCTCTGTCTCTCTCTCACTCTCTCTCTGAAAAATAAATAAACATTAAAAAATAAAACACGTTAAAAAATAAAAACTGGAAGCTATCCCAGCTCTCTCCTTTGTATATAGAAGTTGAAGTGCAATGAGGCTTCCTCGCCATTTCGTCCTGGAATTACCGAGCTCTCTACAGCCGCATCCCTGTGGCAGTGTGGGGCTCCCAGGTGTACCTCCCCACGGGACCCCTTCAAAGATTCAGGGAAATTATTATTTTTTTTTTACGAGTTCCAGTTTTGTGACTTATAAATGGGGATGATATCACCATAGATCGGACAGACCCTTCAGCAGTCACCCGAAAGAGTTCCTGCATTACTGGTCCTCCCTGACTCAGGAACATGTTTATTACACGCTCACCACCTGTCGATGATATTTCGACTGTTGCCTGCTTGACGTGGGTGGGGCACTTGGCTGGGCCGTAGTGATACAGTTTACAGTCCGTAAACTAGGCTCTAGACTTCAAGACGGGTATGGTTTAATGGGGGCTGTCACAGCCCGTTTTCCTTCTGATGCTCCCTACCTTGTTTGAAAACAAACAAGCTTTCATTCCCCAGCTATCCATAGAGTGCCCAGGGCGACACGGAGCATCATCATGAGGGGCCCAAGTTAGGGGACAGAGCACACCTGACGACCTCATATGGCCACTTGGGCAATACGTGACTTACAAACGTAATATACTCTGTGGAGTAAACTGGATAACCCCAAAGCAAGATGAATCAGTACCTGGATCCCAAACCTCATTCACAAAGCAATGTCTTCTGTTTAAAATTAATAAGCACTGGGATAAGGTGTTCAATGTGTGATGATACGGGTACCATGTTTCTTAGAAAAAAAAGTCAGTGAGCAAGAAAAAAAGGATAGAAACAAAAAAAAAAAACCCAATTTCTGATGTTTCATCATAAATCTACGTCAAGGATTACCGTACAATGTATGTGACTTCTGTGTGTTTTAACAAGAATCGTTTCTCTAAAAATGATTTAAAAACAAATCTATTCAATTCAACTACCAATCACCGATCGCCTACTATATTTTAGGTGGTAAGTTATATATAAAAGACAAGATTTTGCTTATTTTTTTCTTTTTTGTCAAAGTGCTCCCAGTCTAGAGGAAGAAGCACACAAGAACAGTAACTCATCTCCCCCGTTTACAAAAAAGAAACGGATTTCATAGGTCCGATGTCTTCCTTTGAGGCCAGAAACCCGATATTACATTATGGGGGGTGTCAAGAGGCGAGAATAGAAGAATGATCTGAGGTGAAGTCGGATGGGCATCGATCCACACTGAGGGGTTTCAGCCTTCCACAAAAAGTTGGGGTCTGGTTCTGTCATTTAATTCATACAATCATTTTTTCTCACAAGAGGCAGAAGCTTTGCCACAGTCAGAAGATGTGTAAGGAAGGTCGGCAGAGAGAGAGGAACTGATTTGTCCATGCCAACCCAGGGTACTGAAGACACAGACCTACCTGGGTGTCTCCAGGCCAGCTGGTGCCCTTTCTGACTGTCCCTCTTCACACTGTTCCCGACCCAGGATCATGCTGCGTTGGCGATGGAGCTCACGGGAAGGACTTGGTGCTATGCTGTGGGGACGCAGGAGGCAGCAACCCCCTCCACGGCGTGGTGGGCGGGCAGGAGGGGACACAGGAGAGGGACACAGGATAGGAGGGGCCATGGGAGCGCAGGGCCAAGAATCTCTGATGTACCCAGTGCAGATGTCGTGTTGTACTGATGAAGTGTGGGGGGCTGGGATTAGGACCTTGACTTTCCACAGTCACATTTCCCCGGGAGAGACGAGCCTGCTTTTCAGATCCTGCTGGTGACGCAGTGGCCAAAATGCAGGCCAGTTTGTAAGGTGGGCAGAATTCACAAGGTTTGCTTAACTAATATGTGCTCAGTGCCTTCCATGGTGAAATAGTCATTTTCCAGTCCCTTCCCTCCCTGTTTTACACCTAAATCCTACAGCAGAGCTTCCAAATTGGAAATATCGAGGATGTTGCTCCCCTGCTTAAAATGTCTCCATGCCTCGGGGCACCCAGGTGGCTCCGTCAGTTAACTATCCAACTTCGGTTCAGGTCATGATCTGGCAGTTTGTGAGTTTGAGCCCCACGTCAGGCTCTGTGCTGACAGCTCAGAGCCTGGAGCCTCCCTCTCTCTCTGTCCCTCTGCCCCCGCTTGTGCTCTGTCTCTCTGTCTCTCTCTCTCAAAAATAAATAAACATTAAAAAAATAATATCCGTGCCTTTCTGTCACTCCGGGAAATGTGTGCAGTGTTTATTTGCACCCCACCCGAGCGTCTGAGCCCTTCTCTGCCTCGTGTCCCTGTTTCCTTACAGCAGGCATTCCCCTTGAGCTGTCCTCTCCCTGACTCTGGGGCCTGTGGTCGCCTTAGAGATGGCATTGGGGATGGAACGTGACGCAGGTCTGGTGGTCAGAGTGAGCGCACAGCCCCCTCAGGGGCATAGTAGCCCCGACCCCGTCTGAGCACCCCCATCCTGGTCACAGGGGGGCAGCGCCTCCCGCCCCGGGGGCTGGGGAGCCTGCAGGGTGCAGACGTGCTGGCGGGGTTGCCGCTGCCCAAGTCCCAGCCCCGGAGTCCTGTGTCCCACAGGCAGGGACCCCTCGCTCACCCTAGACGTAGAAACACACAGAAACCTGAGGTCTCCAAATGTGGCACCTGTGCTAGGACACGCTGACCGCAAGCACCCCGCGGAGCTAGTTTGGAGAGAAGAACATGAGGATCATTCTTAGAAGGAGCAGCGCCTGGGAAATCAGCTCACGGTTCACCTCCAGCCCCTGCCCCGCCTGTTCGGAGACCCTTGACCATTTCTAGGGAATTGAAGCAGAGGGGCCCGAGGGCTGCAGACCGGTGGACGGACACCTGTGGTGGGACAGGTGGCCCCGGGTGTGACGTGGGCACGGACAGCCGAGCCCTCCTACCTCCCTGTAGGGCGGTCACTGCTGAGCCCGAGAGCCTCCGAAGCCACCAATGCCCGTGCCCTGTGCCAGAGCTCCCGAACGTCCCGGGGCCTTCGCGTCCTCTGGACGCTGGGTTCTTACAGCCTCACGTGGTTCCGACGCGTGCCTCTCAGATGATAACCACGGTGACCAGCAAGTAAAAGGCAGCAGCATCAGAACTTTGTCCTCCTGCCCGTTCCTCGCGCCTAGAACTCGTTCATAGATTCAGTAAAACAATAAAACGAACGAAACGCCACGGGGTTGGAGTGATGGGTGGTGTTTATCTGCGGCCTGGGGCTGTGGCACTCCTTGCTAATTGGATGTCATTACAGGTATTTCAGTGACTGGTCACTCATGAAGAAGTCCAGGTGAGGAATGCACCTGCTACCTCATCCGAAGCGGCCAGCGTGCATGGCTCACGGCCCGAATTCTGGAACGCTTGTGTGTGAGTCGACACTTTCCGGCTCCACGTCACGGGAAAGAACACCGCCGCAGGCAAACTCTGACAACAGGTGTCTAGACAGTGCTTGGAGGACCACTGCCGGACCAAGACGCCCTGTCAGTCTGCCATCCCAAGGCAGTACGCACACCCTGTGAATACGCGGAGAATGGGATGGAACCCGCGCTGACAGAGGCGGCCGAGGAGGGGAGGCGTGTGCCGCGAGCTTGCCGGCTCTCAGAACCGGATCTAAGGTTCCTGAAACGCTAGTGAGAGCTCGGAGGTCCCGCAGAGAGGCTGCCGCATCCTGACCGCTGCAGACAATTCCACGAGTGGCCAACAGCGGCACGGAAGCAGTGGGGTTTTCCGCATTGGATAAATGGTGCGTCTCTCCTCCAAACAGACATCTGCTCCCTGGGAAAGGCTGCTCGTGGAAACGTCCTCAGAGAAGTCCAGGTAAATAGGCAGCGTTCTCTGAATTCAGTGGGACGTTTCTTTCTTTCTTTAAAAATGTTCATGGACTTAGATCATATTTCTGTTTTTTTTTTTTTTTTTTTACTGTTTATTTTTGAGAGAGACAGAGCATGAATGGGGGAGGGCCAGAGAGAGAGGGAGACACAGAATACGAAGCAGGCTCAGGCTCCGAGCCGTCAGCACAGAGCCCGATGTGGAGCTCGAACTCACAAACTACGAGATCATGACCTGATGATTAACTGGCTGAACCACCCAGGCCCCCCTAGCTATTTCTTCAAGAAGCCAACTTTTATAAATATCCTTTTTCCAGTCTGGCTTCTATAACATTGAGAACATACTAAACGCCTTTTTGTTTTTATTCAAAGGGTCACAATTAATCAGGTCAGAAGTGAAACAGAAAAGTATATCTGTGAGTGTCTATGTGTGTCTGTGTGTCTCTCTGTGTCTGTGTGTGTATGTGTCAGTGTGTACCTGCGTGTGTGTGTGTGTGTAGGTGTCTGTGTGCATCTGTGTGTGTGCGCGTGCGCCTGCGTGTGTGGGGTGGTTGGTACTCAGGAGAGGATGGGTGATACTCTGGTCTGGCCATCTGGCTTGTATACACACATAGATGGTGGAAACTTAACCACACGAAATTCGGCATCTGTGCTTGACAATATTGCCTGAAGTTAGGCTTTCAAAATAAAGAGAGTCATATTAATGATTTTACAGTAAGGCTTTCTGCTGAGCTTTTGTTTGGTGAGTGGAATTTCTGGATTCTTTTCCTTGGACTGTGTCTGTGACTTCACCTCCACTTGCCCAGCGGTCCGTGAGCCACAGGGGAACGTTCGTCTGCCGTTCTACAGAGGTCAGACCTGCAATCCCTCTTTCCGCACTGCTAGAGCGCCCACGTGGTCCTATTTTCTATCTCACTGCTACCCCAGACCCTGCACTGGGGAGGGAGAAGTTTAATGCCCCAGAGATGTGAGGTTCCAAAGGCCATTTAACTCGGAATCAATCCTCACCGGTGTCTGGGAATGAGAGTTCCTGTGTCTCCTCCTGCTCTGTTTTCGGAATGCAGATTCCTAGCAAGGTGTGCCTGCGGGGGCAGGGGCTTTCTAATCTCCCTTTTATTTTTGACCACAGCTTATGCAGCGTCTCTAGGCTGAAACTGGAATAAGTACCATAATCACAGAGCCCAACGTCGGACTTTTGTTGGTTTGTTTGGCCAGCGTCAATACTGTGTTCTGCTCAGATCACCCACAAACAGTAACCTCATTCTTCTGAGCTCACATAACTAGGGGTGCTTGCTGCCTCAAAGGCTCTCCTTTGCTGTGTGTCTACACTTGCCTCTGGAAGGCCGGGATTATCTATGTTTTTCCGGGAGTGTCTCCTTGGAGAGTTCCCGGGCACAGTTGTACCTTAATAATAGTGTGCCGCATATCCCCAGCCTCTGAAGGCGCATGCCAGACATACCAGGGAAATAAATCACATGTCCCTCTTCATTCTCAGAAAACCTGCTGCTCCATCACCAGAGCACAACAGGTACTCAGACGAGCTTTATTAGAGACTCCCAGGCAGAAAGACCCCAGCAGACAGGTCCCGAAATGACCTCTGGCCCTCTGCCCCTGCTAGTTACAGAGGGAAAGACACTGGCAAGCAATTGGGCTTTGCTTTAAAAAGCCTTGGAGTTTAGGCACGTGGCTGGTTAACCCGGTCAAGCAAAGTTGAGCCCTAACATTTGGTGTGAGTGTGGACATCACTTCAGAGTATATACGGGGTCTAATATGCACTGTCGTGCTTTAGAGACAAGTGTTTGCCCCCAGTACCACCTCAGTACGATTTTGAGCCTGACAACCATCTTGTAAAGGTATTTTTTAAAATCCCCATTTTATGGAAGAACCTGGAACTAAGTGAAGAAAAGCAACCGGGCCCATGGCATAGGGCAAGACAGTGGCCAAGAGAGTGTTTAAATTCAGGGGTTTTGACTCTCAGCTCAGAAGTGACTGGGACATTCCATGTTGGACAAGCCTGTTCCCCAAGTGGACGCACAATCCAACACCACCCCCTGGAGCCGGTCTTGGCTGGGACTTGGGTCCTGGCTTCTCAGGGTCATCAGCCTCCATGAGCACATGCAGCAGGAACTTACTCCCTCTGCCCGGGACAGAATCACTCTGGTCTGATGAGCCTCGTGGGTTCAGCCTGGCCATGGAAATCCAGAAAGGCTGAGATCAAATACGAAGTGCGTAAAACTCGTACAATCGTGAAACAAGACAGCAGCCTGGCCAGCTTTTAAGGAACAGCATGCGAGGCAAAGGGTAATAGCAAGGAAGGCTTTCTGACTTCCCAGTGCCTGGGGCCTGGGAACCATATTGAATGAAATTAATAGAAAGAAAACAAGGTGCTCTTTTGTTAATTGCCTGTGGTGTAGACAGAGGGCCAGCAGAGGAAAGATACACTTGTCTTTGCCCACAAACGTGTCACACTTGTAGGACCTTCCCTCCACTGAATTGACTTCCCGTTAGCCCTTGTGCTCAGCAATGCCATCAGCTGTGCATTTCTCCACCGGTTCGGTCCACACTGATACCTCCTGTCTCGGAAAAATTGTTCTCCCGTTAATATTGAATGTGGAATTTAATTTGTCTTGATAGTTTATGTCCTGTCTCCTCAGCCACCTGGCGGTTTCCACAAGGCTGGGGATTGATTTGACTTCTTTTGGCTTGGGGTGTCTCTCCTATGCAGTATGCAATCCTATATGCAGTAGGATTGGATTCGCAGTAAATACGCAGTAAATGTAAGTTAATCGGTAGGTGTCCCCCCATCCCCCTCAGGTTGTCCCAGTAGTGTCCCCCGTCCCCTTCAGGTTGTCCCAGAACCATCTAATGATATCAGATTGGCAGATTTTTATGGGACAAATCATTTTTCAAACTTAATTCATACTTGAATTTTGGGCAACAGTTACATATCTGACAATAAAACTAAAATGTAAACTTGTGTTTTGCATAGGAAAGTTCACTAAGTGGACTTGTTTTCAAACGGCATCTGGCTGACCTATTCCCAGTGGGTTTTCCCAAATTTTTTCATCCACCCGCCCATCATCTACCCATGCATCTGTCCATTCCCCATCCATCTCTCCACTGTTTCAACAATTTGTTTTTTTAACCAGACAGTATCCTAGATAATCGGGATGGGATTTGAAAAAGACGCGCTGCATGTTCTAATGAAACAACAAGAAAATGGAGTGGTGAGACAGAAAATAAAAGGAATGGAAATAAATAGGGAAATGTCCTGTAACAATCACTATTACGCAGAAATACAAATAGGGTCCCAGGCAAAGCAAAAGCCAATGCAGGTGTCCTGAAGGGGGGATGAGCTTAGTGATGTTGGCAGGTAACAGATGGAGCCAGCATGCCTGGAGGTGGAGGTCAGAGGAGGGAAGGCAGTGCTCCCCAGCTCAGAGGGCTTGTAAGGAATCAGTAGGAAGGATTTTATACACCAGGCTAAAGAATCTTATTCCACATGGGTCAGGAAACTGGAAAGATCAAGGTTCTAAGCAGAGCGTGTATGTGGGGGGTGTTAGTATATGTTCTATGTGGGTTTTTTTTTTTTAGTGTTTATTTATTTATTTTGAAAGAGAAAGAACACAAGCAGGGGGGAGGAGCAGAGAGGGAAGGAGAGATCATTCCATGCAGGTTCCTCACTCAGCGCAGAGCCCAACACAGAGCTCAATTCCATGACCCTGGGATCATGACTGGAGCCAAAATCAAGAGTCAGACGCTCAACCCCCTGAGCCACCCAGGCGCCCCGTTCCATGTTTTTAAAAGATCACTCTGACATGTGTGCCAGCAAATGGATGATCTGGAAAGAAAGGCAACAAGAAAGCCAATTAGGATATTTTGTAGTTGATGAGTTGTCAGTGAGGTAGATGTGAGCGGTCGGGGAGGAGGGGAAGGGAAATATTTCCCATTAGAACAGGGAACATGAAGAAAACTCACCAGCATACTGAAAACTAAGACGGACCTATTGTTAAATCATTGTGGAACTTTCCAAGACAGAAGGCCAGTGGAAGAAGGCAGAGAAATGTCTCTGCTGGTTGGTATGTACTTAGCGTCTGGAGACAGAAAATCTGCACTTACATTTTGGGAAGTTCTTCAACCGGCTCCATCTTCTTCCTGGGACAGAGAATCCAGCTTGTGCCAACCTGAAAACTCCCGAAGCAGAAAGTGCTTGGAGCCGAGTGTCTGCTTGCTTGCGGACCGTGACTGCGTATTTGCAGGTATGTACCCAAGGGGAGGTGGGAACAAGAAGAACTTGGAGGTGCTGTGTCTGCAGATGGGAACTTCTTCAAGGACCCCACCGGGGTACAGAGGGTGAGCGTTCATCTCTCGCTCCCTTTGCCCACAGCATGGCTACTGGTTGACGTCTGCGTGTCCGCCCACTCTTCCTTGGCTCCAGGCCCCCCATTTCTGCTCATCATGCTTTCCCACAACGATTACAAACCAGCTGAGTCATCCAGAGAGACTCACTTCCGTTTGCTGTCCTGGAGGTGGAGCGGGGCAACTCGAGTCAGACTGAGCCTCAGTAGGACAGAAGTGACAGGAGAAATGTTACCAGACACTCAAAATTGGGCCAGAGGTGGTCTGGGACTTGCACCATGGCTGTATGTCTGAGAAAGGATTGGGTCTTCAACCACGGAAAGATGAATTGGATTCTAGGGGACAGCTAATCTTTCAGAGTCAGCAAAGGGAAAGAGCAGCTTCAGGTTTTGATCAAACAATAATAATAATCCAAGGATAAAGGATGTTACCCTAAAACTTAAAGGAAGAATATATGGGTGAAATTTGAGAAACATGCTTAGCATCTCCAGGAGCCCACAAGAAAATGTATACCTTATAAAGAACACAGAGACAAATGGATAAGCTAGAGATGAGAGACATTGAGCAACGCTCCTTCTCGTTAGTTCGGCGTATCGGCAGCACTTAGCACAGAGGTTCCCCTTTTTGGCTTCCCAGCATCACAGACTGCTGCTATTTCTTCCTCATTGCTCATTCCTTCCCAGTCTTTGGTGAAGACGCCCCATTTCTCTGACATTTGCACACTGGGATTCCCAAAGATTCAATGACTGGACCTCTTCTCTCTTCTCTTGGTGATCTCGTTCCTTAAATGTGATCTACATACGAATTTCATACAAACCCATTTCTCCAGTCCTGGCCCCATCCTAGAACTCCACACTCGAATGTCCACCTGCTCATACCTCCATCTATGTACTTGCAATATCCACTTGGGTCTCCTAGACACGAAAATGCTCACTGCCATCAACTGATCTCCTGATGAGCCTCTACGCACTGCCCCGTCTGCCTCCCAGTCTCTTGCGATAAGGGACTCCATTCTTCTAGATGCTGAAGCCAAAAATCTTGGGTTCATGTTTTACTCGTCTCTTCTCTCACTCCATAACTAATCCAAGAGCAATTCCCACTAACTCTGCCTTTGACATATGTTCAGAATTGCTCCTTCTCTTGACCATTCCTCCAGGGGTCTAAGCCACCCTCAGGCTTCGAATGGATTATTGCCTTCTAATTGCTCTTACTTATGCTCTTTCTCACCTGCGTTCTCAACACAGAAGCCAATGGAATCACAACAGTGCGCCAGGCCCCACCTGATGTTTCCTCTCCTCTTATGCCTGTGCTGTATTCTTCCATGGTTTTCTTTCTTCTACAGCTTCGTTGGCCTTGCTGCCTCCTCAAACAAGCCACAGTCAGTTCGTTCCAAGGTTTTCACTCTTCACAATCTCTCTGCCTGGAACTCACAGCTCTCTCATTACTTCCTTCTCGGTGATGTCTTTCTCCAAAGTAATTACCACTGTCTGACAATAAAGTCTTATCTGATGATGACACATTTATTTGATGGGCTGGTTGAATATCTCTCTTTGCACAAGAATACAAGCCCCATGAAGACGGGGGTTTCTGTCTGTTTTATTGATCGCTGACCTCCTTGGGCTGGGAAGAGTACACAGCACAGAGCAGGCATGGAATACATATACGCGGGATGAATTAATAGATTAATGACTATAAAGATCATAGGCAAATATAAAAAGGAACTCGAATGCATGAAGTTAGAGAAAAGAAAAAGGAAAAAATTAACAGCCGAACCAAAGTCTGCCTGGGATGCACTAAACGTGAGTTGATATATAAAAATAGAATTTATGATCTGATGATAAATTTTAAAGCCCTTCTCGAACGGATAAGAAAAACTAAATAAAAGCAAATGAAGACAAAGGAGGTGCTATATACAAGGTGAAAAGACACTAGACGTCTTATCTTAAAATTATGACATTATTCCAATTAAACTAGAAAAATCAGTGCAGAGCAAATAATCAAAGGCACCACTGAGAAAATGTTCATGTATAAGAATAAAATATAAAGATCTTCGTCTGTGGATTAATTAGGTTTATCATATTTTTTATAAGATCCCTAGAATCCCACCTAGACAGAGTCTGTGTTGTTATCTGTTTGCTGGGTTTTGTTTGTGTTTGTTTGTTCCTCTGTTTGGTTTTTATTGCAGTGGCAACATCCTCTGGGTTGTTGCCACACACACACACACACACACACACACACAATGGGCCGCTATCGGTCCTTACCACTGCAATAGTTAAAGGTCAAGACAATAGAGCATCTCAGTTCCAAGGCCAAATTAATAACTGCACAACTTCTGAGCAGAAAGAATGGGATTGGGATGTAGCCTGTGCAGACATTACTGTCATTGTGGCCATGAAAGGTGACAGACATCATCTGTGTCCCAGGCAGGCAGTGTTGCAGAATGATTACAAATGCGGCTTCTGAACCTCCACTTTCCAGCTTCTAATAGCCACCCCTGTTCTGTGCTCTGTCGTATCCCTGCCGCGCCTGGGTTCTTGTCTTCTGATTCCATAATCTTGGTCGTTCCTGGATGTCCTTCTATTGGCTGTTTTTTCTCCTGGTTATGAGTCATACTTCCCTGCATCGTTACGTTTCTGATCATTTCTCACTGGGCGCTGGACATAATGAGCGTCCTGTTTTTAGCCCCTGCATTTTGTTGCATTTTCAGTGTTGGCTTTTGTCCAGGGACCCAGATAAGTTAGTTCACATCAGTTGGACCGATTCAAGGCTTGCTTTTCCAATTTGTCAGTGTGGGTCCTGGGCCACTTTTAGATTAGATCTGATTATCCCTCTGGGATTCTCCCTCCTGTTCTTGGTCTTTCTGCTCTGGCTGGTAGGACACCAATTGTGTGAGCTGCAAACTTTCTGGCGGTTCTCAGCCCTGGGGGCTCATGCACACACAGGTCCAGACTCCACCAGGGTGTCCGGGGGACTAGGTGGGTCTTCAGACCTCTTTTTCTGTGTAGCTACCTGCTCTCCAGCATTTCTGCTCCATAAATGCTAGCTGCATTAGCCTCCCCAGCAACCGATCTCTGCCTCCTCAGCTATGTGGAGATTCGGAGCGGTGTTTGAGTTTCCCCTCCTGGCCCCAAGGCCTGGAAAGGGACCCCAGCAATGGGGTGCTGCCGTTGCGGGGTCACCTTGTCTGCATACTTTCTCCCAGGGATCTCTGTCTTGTATGACTTGTTCGGTGTCTGACAACCACTGTTCTATCTATTTTGCCCAGAGGTCCACAGGTTTACGGAGGGAGGATGAAATTGGTTCTGCTACTCCATCTTGGCCAGAAGCGAATACAAAATGGGAGACACTGCACCGGATGGGCCGTGAGCTGGTCAGAGCACTTTTTACAGGTGCAGGCCGAGTGCTGCTCCCCCAGATTTCAATCTAGTCCAGCAAAGAATTTACCTTTCTAGCAATCATCTTAGATGATTCTTACACTGGAAGTTCAACGACTCCCTTCTGAAAAGCAAAATTTAAAAACAAGCTGGCTTATTTTTAAATAATACATGAGATATTTAATACATGAGATATTATTATTATATATAATACATATTTATACATATTATATATATAATACATAAGATATTATATATTTTAAATAATACATGAGATATTATTTTTAAATAATACATGAGAAGCCCGAAGGAAAACCGAACAATCAAACAAAGCCCAACTTTTCTGCACCTGAGCTGGAGGAAAGCCTTTCTAAACCTTTAGCTCTTCACCTCTTTTCCGCCAGACATTCATTCGCCTTCTCTCCTGCTTAGCCATCCTGCGGCAGGTGCTCTGGTCCAAATGAAGACAACTCCACACCAGACAGAACAGATTTCCTTAGAGGGATGGAGGGTCAAGGGCAAAAAGAAACGGCCTAAAACTTGGGAAGGAAACTTGAGAACCTCACAACAAGGTAGTGTTGTCCCTTGAGGTGTATCCACTGTCCTTTTACCGGATACACTAAGAACTTCGACCCCATTTCCACAAGACCACGATCTCCATGCATCTCCCTGGGTTCCTGCCTATATGACTTCACCTCTTAGAGTATGAAAGGAGGGCGACAATAAAGTAATGGGATGTGGCAATGAACTGATCTTAAAGAACACTTGTTGGTCTAATCACCTCGCTATACACAGCCTCAAAAAGGAATACCAACTTCTCCAGATCTAGAAACAAAGAGGCATCACGGAGCCCATTACCAATCCTGCAGTGAACACAGGCTATCTTTCAAACTTCCCATACCATTCCATGTTCAGTTTTTATGGCCGTAGAATCAAGATGACCTAATGCCAGGAGTTCTGAGCCATGACTATGTTCTTGACCTTCATTCAGCTTTGACCAGCAATCTCAAGGGCTTTTCTTCATAGAGTACACACTCCATGAGTCTGATTCAACAGAGAAAACATGGATGTAATTCTGAGTCTAGCCATGTATTTAAACCTCTGCAGCTGCTTGTTTCCTGAGATGACCCACAGGAGTTCTGGGGTGGACGTTTCTTAAGTCCTGCTCACCCAAGCGATTCGAGCCTTCTCGAATCACTGGTCCAGAACCAGGAAGAGCATTGATTTCAAATGTTCCTGGATTTCTCTGATGTCTAGTGGTAGGATTTCAGTGGGACATTCCCTACTTATCTCCTCATCCAGTTTCTACTTGTTAAGATCTAATCGCGCTTCTCCTCTTCAGTGGAGGTGACCTTGGTCACGTTCCTGCCAGCACCCCCTCGAAGCACGCCATCACTGCTGAGTGCCCGTCCCTGCACTCCGTCTCTGTCCCCACAGCGTTCTCTCTCGTTGCACCCATCTGTATGCACGTAGCATGCTACCTCCTCCCATCACTTTGTCCTTGTGTGTGTCATTCCCATTTGGATCAGCACACCTTAATGATCCAAACCGTGGCTCATCTGGTATTTCTCTCAGCTTCCATAATATCTACACACAGTATGAGACACATGAATGTGTGTCAGATGGATAGTTCCTTCTAGATACAGTAAACATCTCTTCCTTAAAGAAAGTTGTACTGGCTAAGGAGTTATGTTCCAGGGCCACCTAATTTAAGCACAGATCATATTCCTATTTCGGGTGGTGGCCGGAACCCAGTATTCACAAAGAGTCCAGGGGAAAGAATGGCCATTGCTGATATCCTTCCACTCTTTATCTTAATATAGACGACATCTTTTCTCACCAACACTGTTGTGCGTCTATAGCAGAAATAGGAAGAAATCAAATTGATTTCAGAAATAAAATGCCATTGCACTTAGGAAAATACATATGTCATTGGACTTTGTTTCATGTAAACAATGCAGGCTCCTCTCTATTATGGGCAGGTGAAATAGGCACCGACACACACAGAGCATAACGCATGCCCCCAGGGGTGTGTTTTGTGCAGACAGTGATGTACAGACACGCAGGCTTGGTTTCTGCTCCAAGGTAGATCATTCTTGAAGGAAAAAAAAAACATGTGAGCAAATAATCAGCAGATAGAATAGTCTATGGGACTGAATAAAGGCAAGTAGGAAAATGTGTTGCAAAGACAGACGGATGAGCGGTTAGTTACAGACCTGGAGTAGCCTGTGCAGCCGGAAGCATTTGAATTGAAACTTGAAGAACAGGCGTGAAACAGGTTTTCGCCTGAGGGAAAGGAGCTGAGTATTTACA
This sequence comes from Cryptoprocta ferox, assembly GCA_028646485.1. Lineage (NCBI taxonomy): Eukaryota > Metazoa > Chordata > Mammalia > Carnivora > Eupleridae > Cryptoprocta > Cryptoprocta ferox. Next base: position 129,121,725 of record CM053576.1, on the reverse strand, counting down.
CTCAATGTCAGAATGCTCTAGCTCCTTCACTGATGTCTAGGACCTTGACACACTTGTTGGCCGTCCCAACGGCTTGGTTTCCTCTGGTGGACAGTGGGGACAGTAACGTAGAACCCACAGGTTGTGGAATCATTTTTGTAATGTGGGCAACCAATCTTGTTAGGGATCGAGTTACGTCCCTTCCGAGGATACGTTGAAGAAGTAGAAACTGATTAGAAAGTAGTCAGCGTCATGGTCCTCCTCATGCATTTTCTCTCCTTCGTCACTAGCATTTTCTACAGAGGCCCCACGTGGCCACCCAGCGTTGGATAAGATGGCAGTGTGTGTTGGTGGCCAAACCACCCCGGGACACAGGTTCCCAGGCCCCAGGGAAGGCCAGCTGGGCTCAGCGTGGCCCGTCATGCGTGACCAGGGCCTCAGGATACCTTCCCTGCCCCTGCAAAGCTCAAGCTCACGAGAAGATGCGTGAGACCCCCTGGCTGGGCCGTGGGGGGTGCTGTTCCCCTCTGGGCTCTGGCGGGTGGAGCTGCACAAATGCCCGGCCACAGCTGCAGACGTCTCCCTCGGGGCCCGGCCAAGGCTGCGTGGGTGGCACCGAGCCTGGAAATAGCTGGAATCCAATGGGCGTGTTTCTTCCGGCGGCTGCTCTGCTCGCCCGCCGGGTCCGGGAGTCCTGACGTCTGCTGCCTGGAGGCCAGCGCATCCGAACACCCTGTCTGGCCCCGGAAGAGCTGGCACCAGAGGAGGCGGCGGGCAAGCCGAGGTGGAGGGTCACTGTCACGGCGGCTCCCCCCCACCACCACACAAAGTCATGAGTGTCCAGATAGTGGAGGCAGCACCCCAAACTCAGGCAGCTGGTTGATGTAGTGGAGGTAGAATGCCGACCTCACTGTGCACAGGGCTTTCTAGATAAACTGCCATTTTTATTACGCGTCTTCATACAACTGGTTTCCCCGGATGCTCACCTTCTCTTCGGGCTCTGCAGCCTCGGGCTTTGTGAAGGTCTCCTTTCCCTTCCGCCCTTATCTTTGACCACCGTCTGATGCTTCTAGAACCTGGGACCGTGAAACCAGGCGGGGCAATCCCATGGGCAAAACCCATGCTGCCAGCACCTTTGCTCGGTGCCTACAGCCAAGTGAGAATTTCCTTTGAGATCTGCTCAGAGCAGACCATCCCAAGAACATTTCTTTAGATACAACTACCCCACCGCGGACACTTCCAAAAGCTTTTCTCAGACCCTCGGGCAGAAACACAACACACCTGTCACCTTCTCAGTGACCTGGGATTCATACACCAGTTGTCTCCATCCGCACAAGGTCCTGAAACTGACATCACCATCAGCTTAGATTCCAGAAAACAGACATCACTGCTACATTTTCTCTTTTATGAAAACCAACTTTTCCCTCTGTCTTTAAAAATTTTTTTCATGCCTATTTATTTTGAGAGAGAGAGAGAGACATGAGCAGGGTAAGGGCAGAGAGAGGGGGAGAGAGAGAATCCCAAGCAGACTTTACACTGTCAGTGTGGAGCCTGACATGGGGCTGGAACCCACTAACCATGAGATCATGACCTGAGCCAAAGTTCAGAGTCAGACGCTTAGCGGACTGAGCCCCCCCGGGTGCCCCTTCCCTCTATCTTTTAAAGCAACTGTGATTCTGTTGATTTTATCACATTAGAGGGTTTCTGCCCTAGAAGTTTCCTCAGGATCATCTCCCTGGAGTTCTTTCAACTTGTCTGTGAGGAAACTAAGCACTGAACTGTTGTGTTTTCTTAAGTTCTCAAAACTGGTTATCAGGTCCAGCATTCAGATGGGTAATCCAGGCCTTTCCGTAACCTGTGCTTGGCCTGGTGGGATGTCCTTCTTAGAGAACTTGAGAGGAGCGGATCACTGTAAGGCTGCCTGTGAAGTCTGGGGCTGGGTTCACCTCCTTCTGACACACAAGAGTGAGTTGTCATTTAGTTCTCTGCTGTTAGTAGTTGGGGGTCGGGCCTGGGCCACCCTCTCTGAGCATCGGGATGTTGACTCTGGAGAAGCCGATATTGCCCATTTCTGAGAAACGCGAAGCAACCCAGCTCTGTGTGCAGGCCCGTCGCTCTGGTAGACCAGTTGGCCGGCATCTGGGACACTTCCTAAGAGTCATTTATCCTGAACACTCTCCCTGCCCCAGGAGATCTGTGGATGTGGGGAGGCACCAGTCCTTGCAGGGGCCTGAGACCTCTTGTCTTCTCCCCTGCCCAGGCTGTGGGAAAGGGACAGGAGAGGGACTTCTGCGTGCGTGGTGACAGCAGGGCAGCACGGACACGCGGAGCACGTCAGGCAATGTGAACTACTCTCCACGGGGCCTCTCGTCCAGCCCGAGGGGGGAAGGTGACTGTGCGGCAGTGATAAATACGTCCAGACACTCATTCCCGAGCCCTCCAGCCGGGCCACAGTCAGAGGCATCTGTGCCCACGCCCGGGAACGCCCCGCGGCTCCCAAGGTCACGGGACTCTCTACAGCGACCCAAGAAGGTGGGCCCGGCCGCCAGCTGCCGCCGCAGGCCCTGTCGCTTCCTTCCAGGGCGGGAGCAGCTGCATTCTTGAACGGCGTCACCCCAGTCCTTCCGGGATCGCCTTCGAAGCTGCCTGCTGCAAGTGGAAAACTATGTAGCCTTTAATTGCTCATGATCCCTGGAAAATCCCCGGGCACGGCCGCCTCTGGGGGCGTGTTGCCCTGGAACAGACTCGCGTTGGGAGGTCTCCCGGCTTTCAGGGAAAGAGGGGAAGGTGAACTCGGGTGGCTGCTGAAGACGAGAACCCCTGGGCTTCTCTCCCCTTTGCTCACCCTCCTTCTCCCCTCCTTGGTCCTTCTGTACTTCCTTAACTACTCTCTCGACGGGCGCGCGTTCTTAACCACCGAAGGGGGAGTAGAGAACGCGTTGCTATGACCCCCTTTGCTTCATTGCATTCTTGGCAGAGAGACTGGAGCCCAGGGCGGAGCAGTGGTCCAGGTTAAGAAAAGGTAATTGGGGGGGCATCTGGGTGGCTCCGTTGGTTAAGCGTCTGACTTCGGCTAAGGTCATGATCTCACGGTTCATGGGTTCGAGCCCCGCGTCGGGCTCTGTGCTGACAGCTCAGAGCCTGGATTCCCCTTCACACTCTGTGTCTCCCTCTCTCTCCGCCCTTCCCCAGCTCTCGCTCCTTCTCTCTCTCAAAAATAAATAAATATTTAAAAAAGAAGAAATGAAAAGGGAATTGGGCGGCCTTGGCACTTGTCAATGCAGCAAGAGTCGTGTTTCCTCCTCCATGAATCCCACCCCTCCTTACGCACATGCACTGTCCTTCACTCATGTAGGGAAAGTTGGACAATCCATTTGCCGATCTATCTACCTGCCCACAAACCTCAGTAACACAGTCGGTGGCGAAGCTTTTCTGCCACATCGTCACAGAATAGAGTGACTCTGGGTTTGCGGTGCTGGACTGTGAAAGCCTCTTTGCCTCCGTGGAGTCCTCTTGGGTTTATGAGCTCCCACTCTGGGGCTATCTGCTCATCTGGACCGAAGCATCCCACCACCTCCCAGAGGACTTCGTTACATCTGGCTGTGTGGAAGGTGTGCCCTGGGGGGAGCAGGGTGTCTGGGAGACCCCACTCTGCCAGCAACAAACTCAGGAGTGTTACCCCCCATACTTGAGAGTTGCATCTTCTGAGGTCTGCTAAACGAGAAGCCCCATGAGACACCCCTGCCCGCGGTCCCTGCACATTCCCACACGTCCACACAGCCTCCTGCCGCTGTCAGGGTCAGAATCCAAGGACAGCTCCCTTGCGGCCACATTCTGTGCTGCTTTTTGGACCATCTGGGTAGGACCGTTCAGTGAAGGCCAAGCAGCCCACCCGCATCTTACAAGCAAGGATTCTCTTACCCGTGACATTTCTATGACTTGGGTCAGAGTTTTCTTTTCTGTCTTTCCTTATTTCCCCCCTCTAGTCTTGCATTTACAAAATCCGATGAATGTAACCACCCTGCCGTGGGTGTACTGCACTCATCGAAGCTGGTGGGAGGGCGCTTTGAGCCTGCCCTGCAAGTGGGACGTCATGGACCGTCTCACTCACACACGGTGCATCATTTATTAAGGGCAACGACTGGGAAGCTAGACGGTTTCTAGTTCCTGCTCAACCTTGTCCATGTCTGGCGGCGTTCAGGGGATGGTCCACACAGCCGGGACTCAAGGTCAGGAGGTCAGTTGGGGTTTTCAGAGGTCCCTTAGTGTAACTGGTCCCTGAAACAAAGCCAGTCACATTTTTTTCCAGCCTCCATCTGACCCTTTGTCTGAAGCCTCCTCTTAGGCAGTCACACTTCTGGTTTATTCTCTTTCTGTCTTAGAGGAAGTGTGTCACCCTTAGAATTAGATGCGCCTGAATTCAAATCTTTCTCAGTCCCCTGACTCAGATTCGTGGCCATGGCAAGTCAGATGACCTTGCTTACTGTCCAGCTCCCAGACCTTGACATGCAGCTGCTGCCTGTCCCTGTGCATGGATATCCTGCAAATCAAATCGAACTCCTAACGCAGGATGGTGCCCGTCACCACCATGCTCGGTGACCGCTACCTGTCGCCATTACCCGTTTCTATCCTGACTGTGTTCCTTCCCCCGCCCCCCGGGGACTGTGCTAGAAAGTACCCGAGAATGGAAAATCGGGCTCTACCACCCAACGGGACTTGTGATTCTGAAGCAGCTGCCTAATTTCCTCATTAGAAAAATGGATATACACACACTACGGGGATCACAGGGTCGTTAAGATGAAATGAGCAAAGGTGATGATGTGAATAATTATAACAGCTCATGTTTTATTTGTTCCTGGTCAATATTTGTGAGTTCCTATTGTATGTCAGATACTTAACACATTTCATCCTCACACATATATTTACTGATTAACTATTTTCTATTTACATGAACAACTTGAGGCCCAGAGAGGTTAGGTAACTTGCCCGAGGTCACAGAGAGAATACCGCAAACAGTCCACAGTCCGAGTCTGTTTATCGTCACCCACTTGAGCTGCCTGCCATGTTTCACTGCCCTACTAAGTGCTCCACCTGGGTTGGAATGAACAAAGCTGCAGAATGTTCTAGATGGTGCCATTGCCTTTCTGCCCGGAGACTCCTGCCTCTTAGAGACCACATTCCATTGCGCTCTTTGGTTTTCTAGTTTTCCAGGTGTCCAGGCAGCTGTGATATATGATTTGCAGGCCAGCTGTTTCCGCTTCTGCTCCTTGGGGTTTCTCAGGATTGAGGATAAAATACACACACTCCTAATTCTGCTACACTGAACAGAGGGTGCGGAATGGTTTGCAGGCCTGGGGCTGGGCCAGGCATTTCTGTCCCAAGGTGCGTCCTCCTCAGGCTTGGTGCCCCTGATGGCATCGTTTATGAGAAGCCACAATTGCCCTGGATGGTGAGGGCAAGTGTTCTCTGAGCCTGGAAGACCCTAAGACAGTCGGTTCCAGAAACAAATCAAACTAATGAGAGTAGATTAAATTTTCTCTAATAAGAATCAGTTCACACAATAAATTCTCTTATAGGTGAAATACTTTGATCTGAGCAATTTTAGTAAATTCTTCCAAACAGTGAGTTGCACGCGATGATCTTATTTGACGTGTACCTGCATCACCTGCAATTCTTATTATTTATAGGAGAGAACCGGCACTCTATGCTTCAAGTTATATACAGATATTTAATCAGTGGAATTTCTGTGTGAACAAATATATGAAACATTACTTAGGACGGTGCCCCTCTGGGTGGCCTGAGGCTGCTTCCTCTTCCCTTCTGCACCTGCTACCACTGATGTTCGCTGTCTTCTCCTCTCAGACACACCTGCTCCTAGCCCAGCCTCCTGGCCTTGCCTGGAATCTACTCACAGTGGGTGCTTTCTAAAAAATCTTTCCTCCCTTGGGACTTCAAATTCAGTCCTTCACTATTTACGGTAGCAGGATTCCCAGATTCTCTTCTCTCAAGTGGCTCTGGCCCACAAGCCGCATTCACATACGTGTGTGTGTGTGCTTCGTAGTTGGAAGGACTGCTTTTTGCTTTTAAAATGGTCTTCCCTGTGCCCCTGAGTGGCTCAGTCAGTTGAGTGTCGGACTTTTGATTTCAGCTCAGGTCGTGATCCCAGGGTCACGGGATCCAACCCCACATCGGACTCTGTGCTGAGCATTGCACCTGCATAAGCTTTTCTCTCTCTCCCTCTCCCCTTCTCACCCACTTTCTCTCTCTTTCTAGTAAAATAAAATAAAATAAAATAAGATAAAATAAAATAAAATGTTTATACTACTTAAATACCCATGTGAACTGATGGTTTTGAAACGTTTTTGTTTTTAATTTGTGGGTCTACATTAGTCCCCAATCTGAAAACTGCTTGCATCAGAATGTTGTCTGTCATTGACCCCAAAATACACTCTCCCTGCTCTATCTTAATACTTATTTTATTTTAAAGTTTATTTGTTTTGAGAGACTGAGACAGGGAGCATGGGAGCGGGAGGGGTAGAGAGACAGAGGGAGAGGGAGAATCCCAAGCAGGCTCTGTGCTGTCAGTGTGGAGCCTGATGCCAGGCTCGAACTCAGGAACCATGAGATTTTGACTTGAGCTAAAATCAACAGTTGGACGCTTAACCAGCTGAGCCTCCCAGGTGTCCCTATGTGTCTTAATATTTCTGAAAGTGGATTACAAGTTATGCTTGTAAGGAAATTGAGATTCAAGGAAATTGAGATAATGGAGCTATGATTATAGAACACTTTCCCATTAATTTTTTCATTGCCCATGAACGTACTTTCTGAACGGCATTAAAATTTGAGTGGTTGAGTGGTTGTTATGGAATAAATTTTGTCCCCATCCAAACTCATGTATCGCAGTCCTCCAAGGTGGCTGTATTTGGAGACAGAGACTATAAGAAGGTAAACAAGGTTAAGTGAGGTCGTAAGAGTGGGTTCTGACCCAACAGAGGTGGTATTTTTATAAGAGGGAGAGGCCCAGGGTCTCCACACACAGAGGGGAGACCCCAGCCGGAAGGTCCCCGTCTGTCAGCCAAGGAGAGAGGCCTCAGGAGAAACCAACTCTTTTGACAGCTTGACCTTGGACTTTGCACCCCCAGGATTGTGAGAAAAGAAATTTCCGTTGTTTGGGGCACCTGGGTGGCTCAGTTGGTTAAGCGTCTGACTCTTGGTCTTGGCTCAGGTCATGATCTCATGGTTTGTGGGATGAAGCCTCACATCAGGCTCTGTGTTGACAGCGCAGAGCCTACTTGGGATTCTCTTTCTCCCTCTCCCTGTGCCCCTGCCCTGCCCTGCTCTCACAGGAGCATGTGCTCAGGCTCTCTTTCTCTCTCAAAATAAATAAACATTAAAAAAATAAAATGTCTGTCGGTTAAGCTGCCCAGTGCTTTGGCACTTTGTTATGCAGCTGCTGCTGACTAATATGCCATAAAAGATGAGACCGATGTTGTCATGATAACATTTGGAGTAATTTTGTGAATGAACTAAAGCTTAGCTGAAAAAACCATAATAATAGACAAACAACAGATTGTTAGAGCTGAGCTCATGTAATTCTAGAAGCTTCCATAGGTGTGTGTATGTTCAGCACTGAAGAGTAGCATCTACCCATTGGTGAAAAATATACTCAGCAAAGTAAGAAGAGAAGAAACCTTTATCCAACAGCTAATGTCACACTTTTTTAAAATGTATATTTATTGAGAGAGAGAGAGAGTGCACTAGCAAGGGAGGGGCAGAGAGAGAGGGAGACACAGAATTTGAAGCAGGCTCCAGGCTCTGAGCTGTCAGCAGAGAGCCCGATGCAGGGCCCGAACCCAAGAACCTCGAGATCATGACCTGAGCCAAAGTCAGACACCCAACCCACTCAGCCACCCAGGCGCCCTAATGTGACACTTACTGGTAAGCTACTGACTGCATTCTTCTCCAGACTGAGCAAGGTTTGGGTGTTGGCTTTCACCTCTTCTGACCAATACCACAGCTGAGAGCAGTGTAATGATGCAAGAAGAAGAAATAAAGGCAGAATGGTCTCGGCATGGTTGTCTACAGAAGACTTTCTAAGGAATATATATTATAAATCTGTTTTTATAATATATATTTATGATATATATTTATACTATATATTTATACTATATTAAATGTATATATTAAATACATATATATATATCCCTACTAGGATAAATTTAATGAATGTATCAAGCTTGTAAGATAATGGTATCATATCTAACACTCAAACAAGTGGAAAATGTACAAAATACCATTTACAATAGACTTAATATTAATTAAGCCTTAGGAATAATACTTAGGAATCCATTTTATGAAAGAGGTTGAGGATGTCAAAAATGATAACAGAAGACGGAAAAGAGAGACGACAAAAAAAGATGTATATGAAGAGAGAGACCATGTTCACAAAATGAAATAGTAAGTACTGTCAAAATACCCATCTTCTCCAAATTGGTCTATAGATTGAATATGATCTGAATACAAATTCCTGAAGGCTTTTTTGAAGTAGCTGTTAGGCTGTTTAAAAAAATTATATATATATATATATATATATATATACACACACACACTCATAAAATCTATATATGTGTGTGTATGATATGAAAATTAAAACTATCTACAGTAGTTTGAAAAGTTGGAAGAGCTGGGAGACTTGCAGCAACTGATCTGAAGACTTTCTAGGGTCATGGACCGAGGGGGAGATAGTAAAACTCTAAAAATTCTAGTAGAAAATAACGAAAACTTCTGCGGCTTTGAAGTAGGCAGAGAATTCTTAAGACAGAAAAGAAGGAGACATCATTAAAGTGTATACAGTTTGGGGTGTTGAGATTGATATGTTTTTTTATGGGTTTTGGACACTAACCCTTTATCAGACAGGTCATTTGTAAAAATCCTCTCCCATTCCATAGACTGATTCTTAGTTTCGTTGATTGTTTTCTTCTCTGGGCAGAAGCTTTTATCTTGATGAAATCTGATAGCTCATTTTTGCTCTTGTTTCCCTTGCCTCTGGCCATGTGTCTAGTAATAGCTATGCAGCTGTGCCGAGGTAAAAGAGGTTGCTGCCCATGTGCTCCTCCAGGATTTTGATGGTTACCTGCAACACCCAAAAAACAAATAATCCAGTTTAAAAATGGGCAGAAGGCATGAATAGACACTTTTCCAAAGAAGACATCCAGATGTCTACGAGACACATGAAAAGATGCTCAACATCACACATCAACAGAGAAATACAAATCAAATTAAAACCGCTATGAGATACCACCTCGCATCTGTCAGAATGGCTAAAATTAGCAACGCAACAAACAACAGGTGTTGGCGAGGATGAGGAGAAAGGGAAACACTCTTGCGCGGCTGGTGGGAATGCAAACTGGTGCAGCCGCTCTGGAGCACAGTGTGGAGGTTCCACAAAAAGTTAAAAATAGAACTGCCTCAAGATCCAGCAACTGCATTACTAAGTATTTACCTAAAGGGTGCAAAAGTACAGATTTGAAGAGACATGCACCCTGACATTTATAGCGGCATTATCAACAATAGCCAAACTATGGAGAGAGCGCAAATGTCCATCGACTGAGGAATGGATAAAGAGGTGGTATATATATGTGTATGTGTATACACACACACACACACACACACACACACACACACACACACACTGGAATATTACTCAGCCGTCAAAAAGGATGAAATCTTCCCATTTGCACCAAATTGGGTGGAGCTAGACTGTATTGTGTTAAGCAAAATAAGTCAGAGAAAGACAAATACCGTTAGGATCTCACTGACATGTGGAATTTAAGACACAAAACAGGTGAACATATGGGAGGGGGGGAAAGAGAGAGGAAAAGAAACAAACCATTAGAGACTCTTAAAGATAGAGAACAAACTGAGGGTTGATGGTGGGAGGTGGTTGGGGGATGGGCTAGATGGGGGTGGCCACTATGGAAGACACTCGTGATGAGCACTGGGTGTTGCATGTAAGTGATGAATCACTGAATTCTACTCCTGAGATCAATATTGCACTGCCTGTTAACTAACTCGAATTTAATTAAATATTTGAAAAAGAAAAACAATAAATAAAATGATTAATTAGTTAATTTAAAAAATTAAATAAAATGTATAAATGTATCTTCCTTAAAGTTAAAAACTTCTACTCTTTAAATGACTTGGTCAAGAAACTGAAGAGACACGCCATTGACTGGGAGAAAGCATTCTCATTCTAACTGGAAAGGCGTTTCTATCTCGATTACACAGAGCAGTTGTCCAACTCAATACCAAGGGGGGAAAAGGTTCAGCTACGTGAGCATAAGAAGTAAACAGACACCTCATGAATGAAGATACACCAACCTCCATAAGGCTATGGAAGACGGTTCCACGTCATTCTTTGTAAGGCAAATGCGAGGAAGACGCGCGTGCAACAGTGAGACGCACATCCCGGAATCGACAATACGAAACACATGCGTACCAAGCACTACTGGGCACCCACCCTGGCGCTCCCAGGAACAAACAAACACCCTTGCTTGATTTTTTCATAACTCTTTTTATACAAGATGAAAATTGCGGTTAGCCCATAATTTGGTTTTGGATGCTTAATTCTTTAAAGTGATTGGAGTGAGTCACATCCAAGTGCCTGTTATGCACCAAACCGTGGGGTGCGGAGCCTAGTGTTTGATGAGGCAGAGCCATAGCTTCCAGAGGACTGCATCCCGACGTCTACAAGGTTGTTTTTTTTTTTTTTTTTACCTCTGGACTTACAGGTGGCTGCTTATGTTGTCCCTGCGGAAACAGAAAACCTGGCTGTGAATACCAACTAGTTGTGTATTACTTTAAAAGCCTTTGTGTACAATTCCAAGTATTGACTTCCCAGCATTAGGAAGGAGACTTTTTTAGTACACATTCTTATTAAGGTTGTTTAATAGTAATGAACATGAAGTGCAGGGGTAACCACTTATTTCCAGTTCTTTGTTCTTTTTTTAATTGAAAAGAAGCAAACTTTAACGACCACTTCTGTGTACATGACAGTCATTATTCAAAACTTAAAACTCAATGCACAATAGCTCTCTAATGAAGCACTTGGCTCTTAATGATTTTTTTAATGTTTTTATTTATTTTTGAGAGACAGAGAGAGAGAGAGAGACAGCGTGAGCAGGGGAGGGGCAGAGAGAGAGGGAGACACAGAATCTGAAGACAGGCTCCAGACTCTGTGCTAGCTGTCAGCACAGAGCCTGACGTGGGTCTCGAACCCACGAACCACGAGATCATGACCTAAGCCGAAGCCGGACCCCTAACCAACTGAGCCACCCAGGTGCCCCGGCTCTTAATAATTAAGAGTAAGAGGAGGGATGCCTGGGTAGCTCAGTCAGTTGAGCATCTGACTTCAGCTCAAGTCATGATGTCATAGTTCATGAGTTCGAGCCCCATGTCGGACTCTGGGCTGACAGGTCAGAGTCTGGAATCCACTTCTGATTCTCTGTCTCCCTTTCTCTCTCTCTGCCCCTCCCCAGCTCATGCTCTTTCTCTTTCTCTCTCAAAAGTAAATAAATACACTTTTAAAAGATAAAAAAAGAGTAAGATAGATTTTATCCATAATATTTTGGGAGATTCAAAGCTCGATTTCTTGTCCTCTCTTTGCTAGTACTCATAGAAGGGTTTCAGAGTAGAGCAAAACGTATAAGACTGAAATATCATTATCTCATGCCTTCCCCAAGAACTACTGGTGATAGTCCCAATAGAAATTTTTCTACTTTAAAACACAATTTCAAATAGTCCTAATTTCTGTTTTCATTCAGAACCAATTATGACAATAGAGAAAGGACCTCAAATAGATTTTCAAGTTGAGGGCCTCAGTTGTTGAGAATCACGGTATGTTTTGGTATCCTTCATCCTCAAAAGCCCAACGCCCAGTTACCCCAAGAGGCCTTCCCATTTCCTCCCATTCCCTTTCAGGTACCTGTGGACAATGTTTTGGTATATTTGCTTAGCTTTAGGATATCTAGAAATGCCTTCCACTGTCAGTTTGAATTTTTTTTTTGTAGTGTGATATCAATTTTCTTTATTTTTTAAATAGTTGATTGTCAAGTTGGTTTCCATAGAGCACCCAGTGCTCTTCCCCTCAAGTGCCCTCCACCATGACTATCAGCCCCCTTCCCTTCCCCCCTCCCCTTTCAGCCCTCAGTTTGTTCTCAGTATTCAAGAGTCTCTCATGATTTGCCTCCCTCCCTCTCCCTAACTCTTTTCCCCCCCTTCCCCTCCCCATGGTCCCCTGTTAAGTTTCTCCTGTTAGACCTATGTGGGAAAAATTTGGTATCTGTCCTTCTCTGCCTGGCTTATTTCGCTTAGCATGACACCCTCGAGGTCCATCCACATTGCTACGAATGGCCAGATTTCATTCTTACTCATTGCCATGGAGTATTCCATTGTATAGATGAACCACATCTTCTTGATCCATTCATCAGTGGATGGACATTTAGGCTCTTTTCCATGATTTGCCTATTGTTGAAAGTGCTGCTATGAACATTGGGGTACATGTGCCCCTCTGCATCAGCACTTCTGTATCCCTTGGGTAAATCCCTAGCAGTGCTATTGCTGGGTCATTAAAAAGTGTGTATTAAGAATCCCGGAACTAAGAGGATCCTTACCATGTGTTTATTTCCAACACGCAACCTAGCGCCATTGTGTCAGGTATTATGTCGAATTAAGTGGCTGTTATAAAAAAAATACTTGCCCTGCACTTTAGGAAATCGGGTCCTGTTTTCTTAAAAGAATTCTCTGATAACAAGAACACAGGTATAAAATAAAAATGTGTTGCACCAAACAAAGTGAAACACCAAAACCGACCTTGGGCTCCAAAGAAAGAGGCCAGGCTTTTGAACCTGGTGGTCAAGTCTGGATCCAGAATGCTCCATTGAGTAGATGAATGACATCAAGCAAGAGGTTTGAGTCATGGGAACCTCAGTTCCTTCATCGGTACGCTTGTTGGTGTGAGGATTTCATTGAGGGGGAGCTCTAACTCGGGGGCTGCCATAGAGTAGGTGCTTGATAAATGGTAGTCATCCTGACAATAGGGTTTCAAGAGGCTTCTTTCTTGACAGCGCCTTGGAGTACAGACTCAGTATAGGGTTTATTATCAGTGTGGAACCCAAAGTCGAGTCCAGACAAGGGAGAGGGTGGCAGAGAGGGCTCCCTCTAGCGCAGCGTAAAGCCTGACACCTTCAAAGGGGCAGCTTATTATCAAAGCCGCTGAAGCCACAGCTCTGAGCTCACGGTGAGGACATGTGGCTGCCTGGTCATCTGCAAGATACTAATGTGCTTTCAGATGGACGGCGAAGCAGCCAAAGGCCACGGTGTGCAGAACGGAGGTCCTGCTGCTCCAGCAGATTTTACCAAGGAGGGTAGGTCACTGCACACGTGTCCAGTTTGTCTTCGAATCTCTTTCTGTGTCCTCTGGTCTTTCAGAATCTGTGAAAGTGAAGTCATTGGAAGGATAATTGGTCCATTATCAAAGGACGAAGAATTACAGTGGGGGGAACGGGATACATAGTTTAGCATCTAGACTCTGTTTTAAAATCTGTTGTACATGCTGCTAGGTAACCGGCCAGGTGATGTCGACAAGCTCATTTTGGCACAGCGAGGGAGTCTGAACTGAGTCCCAGGGAATCACCCCAAAGTAGACACATAGAATACCTCACTTGCGCTCCTGCCCGCCAATGGCTGCAGAATGCAACTGGGGTGTGGAGGGGAAGGGGTGGGCTGTGGTCAGGAGAGAGGATTCTGCTTCACAAAGCAAGTTTCCAGAGCTCCCCTTCAGTGTCCAGTCTGCCCACCAAGTTACTGGGCTTGGGGCCGGCCCCACCCGCATTCAGATGAGTGTTCCTGAACTTTCTGTCTTCCGCTAACGTGAAAGGCCTTGGCCGGTCCTCTAGGATGTTTCCCTTTGCTCATCTGAGGAATGTCTGCTTGTCACAAGGTTCCTGGACTTCTACCGGAAAATGGAAACAAAGCAGCAGTGGGAGACAAAAATACAAGGAGCCAAGGCAAGAATGCTCTTCTGCGAGGTTTGAAGAGAGACGTATGGAAGCAGACCCCTCCCTAAGTGTCTTTGTTCACAGAGAATGGATAGCCTCTAACCGTGCCATGCTCGAATTGACGGACATGGGTTTGACCTCATAGTTGGTGAGCAATTTTTGAAACGCTCTTTGGTACACGTCACTGCTGGGTGAGCTCACGAAAGAAAACACAAAGCTGTCTGGGAGTGAGTGATCCCTGCACCAGGTAAACCAAATACCCAGGAGGGAGACAGACCTGGGCGCACAGAAACAAGACCTAATAGGACCGGTGATGTCACAAGACAGCGTGTGACTCAGGGTTACATGGAGGACATGGAAAAGGCTGGCTTCCAGAGGAGGGAAACAACGCATTAGAGAGAGTGGGCATCTGCAGAGTCCTTTTCTGAAAGGAGGGAGGATTCCTCTGAAAGGAGGGAAGATTCCAGATTCGCCAAGAGCCCAGGGCAGGGGCATGGCAGGAGCTGAGCCGCGGCTTCTTGGTTTTGTCCGAGAAATTTGGACTTTTTGCTCTCGGGTCCCTTTTTTTCCTTCCCCCCCCCCCTTTCTCTTTCTCCCAATATACATGTAAATTACAAAAATGTGTTACAACACGTTTAGAATTTATTGACTAAATAACTTTCTATTCTACTTTTGAGCTGGAAACACACCCTCCCCAAAAGGCTCGAGACCTTTTGTTTTGCTTTTGTGGCCAAAATAAATATTAGCTGACCTGAGGAGACATTTCAAAAATCCTTGGGTCATCTTAACTCTCCAAAATCAAATATTTACCTCCCTGCAGTTATCAAAATAAAAGCTTCGCCCTGACAGTGCTTGCCAGCAAAAGAAATGTTTGCCACAGAATTGCTACAGTCGGGCTGTTAAGACCTTACTGAAGAAATTGCTTGATTGCCAAACCATACTTTTTGTTTGGAAAATTACTAAGATTGGTCATACGCCCTACGCTTAAAGTTAGCTTTGTATACACGAGTAATCGTGTGGAATACCCTGAAAAAGGAGTGGAGGTAGAGAAGAGTAATATTCATTTTATGGATGATGCGTATTTCAAACAGCTGTGAAGCTCAAATGGAAAGGCAATTAATTGTCCCTGAAATAAATACTCGCTAAAGGATGCACACTTCGCATCATTCTGCTGAAAGGCACGCCAGCCCATCTGCGGCCTCAGACCTTTGTAAATGTTTACGAAGAGATTTTGCTGTCGAGGGCAACCTCAGTCAAGCGGACTTCACTAATTTGGAATTTGTAATTTTGCTTGTAGACATTGTTTGAAATTCTTCTTTTAAGATAAAAGAGCAAATGTAATTTCCGGGCAATTTTTTAAGCAATTTAGCAGACTGAACTATTTTTAAGCACCGTGGAAGCATTTACAGGCACGTGTATATTATAGGTGCTTTTCTGCAGAGCAGTTGTATATGGGTCTCAGCTTTAACTACCTTCCGTAGCTAATTCGTACGAATTGGTGAGGTTTGCAACTTCTTTGCCACATGGTGAGGCAATGGGGTGGTGTTTCTTCTTATATATGTTAGCTGCAAGACACAGGTGCCTCTGGGGCACCGAAGCCTGGAACTCTTAAAGTTTGGGGGGGCTGCTATAGAATTCAGAAGTCTCCAGCAAGCCGTTGCATGTTGTATTAATGTTATCAGATCAACTTTGTGTTGATAATAGGAACATATTGCTCCCGTACCGAGTTCTGGCTGTGCTCTATATGTAAAGGAAGGGTATCCGCTGCCTTAGAAGCTTAGAATAAATTATCCAGCACAATTGATAAAACAAACAAACAAACAAAAAGAGATGAGCAAAAGGGTGGGGGAAAAAAGCCAGTCCTCTATCCATGGCTTTGTAAGTGAATTAGTCAATGTTGACCATGGTATCTGAATTGAATAGGGCTCCCAGCATGGAAAGATCAAAAGCTTTACAATGTACAAACTAGAGGGGACGGTCACTCTGTTATATGTTAAGAATTCTGAAAAATGGACAAGTCTGTCTCATTCCTAGAGATTTTGACAGAGCGGAGCTGGGGTGGGGTCTGGCCAGGAATTTTTGAAAAGCTTTGCAGGTGAGTCCGATGCCGTCAGCTGGAACATGGAGGCGATATAAACTAGGACTTTGAGGGGCGCCTGGGTGGCTCAGTCGGTTGAGCGTCTGAATTCGGCTCAGGTCATGATCTCACCGTTTGTGGGTTTGAGCCTCGTGTCGGGCTCAGGGCTGAACGTTTGCTCAGAGCCTGGAGGCTGCTTTGGATTCTGTGTCTCCTTCTCTCTCTGCCCCTCCTCTGCTTGCACTCTGTCTCACTCTGTCTCTCAAAAATAAATAAATGTAAAAAAAAAATAAACTAGGACTTTAAGAATCTGCTCGTTTTGACCTTGGTTTACCAGACAGGTGACTTTTGGGAACTCCTGGTGGTCTGTGGGATCTGTATTCGTACAATGTAACACATTACGGACAGCAATAGAGGGTAGGTAAGGAAGGCTGCAAAGCCCTGTGATCCTTTGTAAGAATGCATGAGCTTGCTATTTTCAGAGACTAGTGGTTTGGGTGAATAAAGTCTTTTATGTGGATGTTTTATGTGCATTTTATCAAGCCGGTTTGCTCACAAATAATACCTCCCAAAGCTCTGATCAGAGCTCTACACCAAACCAAGTATTCAGTTCATGGAGGGACCAGGTAGTTCCTTTCAGCTTGATGCAACAGGACAATCCAGGAAGTAGATGTGCTTGCAAATAGTACGGACAACTTGCACGGCTGCATCAGCAGAAGAGAAGTGAGAACTGAGGCGTCTGTGACCTCGGTAAGGTAGAGGTACATTTTAAGGAGAGACATGGACGGCATAGGGGCACCTGGGGGGCTCAGTCTGTTGAGCGTCTGACTTTAGCTCAGGTCATGATCTCACAGTCTGTGGGTTCGAGCCCCGAGTTGGGCTTTGTGCTGACAGCGCACAGCCTGGAGCCTGCTTTGGATTCTGTGCCTCCCTCTCTCTCTGCCTCTCCCCTGCTTCCTCTCTCTCTCTCTCTCTCTAAAAAATAAACATTAAAAGATAAAAAATACAAGAGACATGGAAGATATAAACATGGTCCACATTGACCTTCTATGGATGAAAACCGTATTTCCTGACATTAAAAAAAATACACTGGATGGGATTAATATACCTTAGATACTGCCGAATACATGATTAGGAACTTGAAGACATTGTGATGGAAACTAACTGAAATGAAACACAGAGACAGAAGTGGCTGACAAAAATGATAGTCCTCAAGGAGTTTTGGAACAACATAAAACAGCCTCATACACCTGTAATTGGCTTGAGGAGGACCCAGCAGAGACACACTTTCAAGAAAAAAAACATAATGGCTGAGACTTTTCCAAATTTCACTGAGAACTCTAAACTCAGAGATCCAAGAAGATCAAAACCAAGACACTGTAAATGCAGGAGAAATGAAGAAAAGTGTGTCATAGTCAAATTGCTTATATATAGAAAATATTTAAAGTTTCCAGATTGAAAAAAAATTATATAGAGAAGAATAAAGGTAAAGTTGACAGCCAATTCCTCATCAGAACTGATAGAAAACAGAAGACAGGGAAACAACCTCTTTATTAAAGTACTGAAAAAATTATTGTCAATGTAAAATTCTAGAATTCTATGCTCCTACTTGATGTTAAGACTTTCTATACAACTACAATAACAAAATGTAAATTATAAGGACAGACATATAGAGCAATGGAAAAGAACCAAGAATCTAAAGACAGATAGATACATAAGGTCAATTGATTTTTAACATATATGCCCAAATAATTCGATGGGAAAGGATTTTTTTTCAATAAATGATAGTGGGCCTATGGAATATCCATATGCAAAATGATGAGCTCAACTCTTACCCTGCCCTATCCGTGAAAATGTTAAGTCAAGGACTAAATATAAAAGACAAAACGATAAAACTTCGAGAAGAAACAGAAGATCTTTATGACCCTGGGTTAAGGAAATATTTCTTTCCTATTACATGAAAACAATGAACCTTAAAAAATGCTGATCAACTGTTATTCATCAAAATTGAAAACTGTTTTTCTGTTCAAAAGACTTAGATAATTCAACGAAAAGACAAGCCGCACACTGAGAGTAAACATTTGTAAAACACACACTCAATAAAAACTTGCATCCAGATTAGATCTTACCATTCAGTAACATGGAGATAATTAAATCAACAAAACGGGGAAAATATGTCAACGGTTCCTCCATCAAAGAAGATATGAAAACAGTAATAAATCAGTACATGAGGAAGGCTGACAATCAATAGTCATTGGGGGAAAAAATAAAAAGGAGATACCATGACCATGGCTAGAAGTGATAAACTTTAAGAGATTGATAAAGCCAAGAGCTGGCAAGGGCGAAAAGCTCTGTGAGTGGGAATTCAACGATACAGCTGTTTTGGGAATCAGTTTGGTAGTTTCTTACAAAGTAAAAATATACGCACCATATGTATTAATCACCCCAGCTGGGTGACTGAAACAACAGAAGTGTATCGTCACGCAGTTCTGGAAGCTGGAGGTCTGAACACAAAGGTGGCAGCTGTGAGGGAAAATCTGTTTTTTTCATCCTCTGTTCCCGGGATTCTGACGACCCACCAGCCATCGTTGGCACCCCTTGACAGTAGATGCATCGCCCCATCTCTGCCTTTACCTTCACCTGGCGATCTCTCTGTGGGCACCTGTGTCCACTTTGCCCCTTCGGCTAAGGACCCAGTCCTGCCGCATGAAGGCCCACCCTAATGATCTCATCTTAACTTGATCATTTGCAAGAACTCAATTTCTAAGTAAGGTCATATTCACAGATTGGGGGTTAGAACCTCAACATCTTTTTAGGGGACACTATTCAACCCATAGTACCATAGACTCTAGTGATCCCCCACATAGGTCTTTCTTCCTCAAAGGGTTTTGTGAAGGTTATATGAAATTCAAATATCAATGAGTCTGTTTTTAATGTAAGTTTTACTGTATTGCATCCAGTCCTCTGTTTCATACATTCAGGGTGGGGGGGAAGGGAAAATTGATTTATTCAGTCGTTCAACACATGCACACAGCACAAAATGCATTAATTGCATTGTGCAAAGTCCGGCTCTTGAGGACCATACGTATTAGTGGAAGACATAGCGTGTTGCTCTCAAGACTTATAAGGCCAGGTGGTCCTGCGTCATACAAGAAAGGTTGCAGAAAGAGTATTTTTGTAAATTCAAGAGGACTCGCAACTCTCTTCCTTTGGAGAAGGGTCAGAGACGGCATCACAGGGAAAGTGGTGGCTGACCTCAGCTTCAGAGTTCTGGACAAGTGGGTGGAGGGAAAGGCGGTCCAGGCAGGGAGGACACTGAAGCAGGTGAAGGAGCTGGGGTGTGCAGAAGTGCAAAGAAGGAATTGGAAGTTACAGACATGTGGGTGAGGTGGACCAAGTAGCAGTGGATGGAGGGGTCCCCCAAGGGTCCAGGAGACCAGTGCCCGAGGCGCCCGAGATGGTCTGTGTTGTGGAGGCAACAGGGTTGTAGGGACACATCTGAACACAAAACATGGCAGAACGAGTGCTTTTTCAGCAAGAGGTATCTTGCATTGGGTGCAGAGTGGTCAGAAAGGGAAGATCACGTGGGGACCACTCTGTGCGTGGACGGTGGAGGAAAGGTCCCGCTAACGGGCTGTCTTTCCTCTATGTGGGATTTCCTGTTCACATAACTGGCCCTGTGTGTATCAGGTAACTTTCTATGAATACCAGTCCAGCAGTGATGTGACTAAATAGTGGACAAGCTGATGATCTTTTGACTAAAAGAGCAGGTGCTCATATGACATTGGGGTCAGTCCCTCCTATGTGGGCGGGGGAAGCCCTTGACGACACGAGGCCACCGCATTGATGCGAAACTCAGCTTCATTGTTGCTGAAGAAGCGGGATAATTTTCCTCAGAATCAGATCTCTGAATCATCAGCCTTAAAGATAATTCCAACACTGCAATGTTTAACAGGTTACCTTTTATGCTATTATACTCATCTAGTGGGGGACGTCCTGAGCATTCAGGATATAGTTCAAATGTGTAGATTTCCAGCTGTCCCTGCATGGCATGATTTTTCAAGGTCAATGGCCGTGAAACAGTCCCCATGAGAAGATCTGAGGATGGTCCCACATCACAGTAAACGTATACACCGGTTATCCAGGGGAGCAAAGGTGAGGTTCTCCGTCCATCGTGAGTGTCCTTGGAAAGGTGGACTCTGGCGGCCTCCTTTCTTGGAATGCACTGGGGGCATCATGGCTCACCCCCATGTTGGATCTCCTCCCTCTCAGTAAGTGGACATTGCAGCCTCCTGGCTGCCTGAGCAGGGCTGTGTCTCTGAGCACAAGCTCAATGAATGCTGAGGTGAGACCCAACTAGGGGTGAGGGTTTCAGGTCTCCCCAGAGGGCTTGGAGATGGTGGGTGTGCTCAGCCAGACTTTGCACATATGTAACTCTGTGGGAAAGTGGGGGCTCCCCCCGGAAGGCGACTCCGGATCCCAATCTGTCACTGGTGCACAACAGAATGAGTTTAGGAACAATTGAGTTGAATGCACACATGTACTATCTCCACGAGTTCCCCAGAGGGCATTTTAAGCAGGAAGCAAGATGTTTATTACTATGTAAAGCTCTAAGTTTCCTGGGTAAAAAATCTGTTCCCGTATTTCTTTATTTATGCCTCTACTTCATGTATATCCACGGAGTCGAGAAAAATATTTTAGGCAGGAGTGTCTCTGAGTACAAGGCAGGCTTGTATCTGTAACGAAAATATCTGGGACTTCCTGGGTGATCTGAGGGCCAAAGGAGCCTGTAACTGAGTGCGGAATGTGGCTGAAAGTCAATGCAACACAGGAACATTCCAGGATCCCACACTGTTATTGGCTGGATTGAAATGTGAGTCCTCATCTCTTGATACCTTGTTCCTGCTATATAATCCTATATAACAAGTCACCCCCAAATCCAGTGGCTTGAAAGGATAGCAATTGTTTCTATTTTTTACTAATTAGTTTGGGCCGGTGTGTACAGCACACCTGTTTTCATGCAGGGTCAGAGTGTTGGCTCCCTGGAATCGGGGTGGGGTGGGGGTGGATTTGCCTCCAGGAGGGCTCCTTCTCAGGGCAGGCAAGTGGGCCACGGCGGTTTCTTGGGGACCCAGGTGAGGCCGTATTAAGAATCCTTGTTACCTCTTCACAGGGGTCTCTGTCTCCCTTACAGCATGGCGCTACATTTTGTTTGTTTGTTGTTTATTTATTTTACTAGCCTTTATATTTTTAGAGCACTTTAAGGCTCACAGCAAAATGGAGGAACAGGTCCAAGGATTTCTCATATATTCCCTGCCCCCATGTGCCCACAGTCTCTTCTATTATAAACATCCCTCACCAGAGCGATCGATACATTTGTTACAACCGTTAAGCCACATTGACATCATAATCAAAGTCCATAATTTACCTGACTGTCCACTCACGGTGTTGAACATTCTGTGGGTTTAGACAAATGTGTAATGACAGGTGTCCACCATCATGGTTTCATACAGAGTAGTTTCACTGCCCTAAAACCTCTCTGCGCTCTGTCTATTCATCCCTCCCTCTACGCTTGGCGACCACTGATTGTTGTACTGTCTCCATAGTTTTGCCTTTTACAGACTGTCCCATAGTTGAATCATACACTATGTAGCCTTTTCAGATTAACTTCTGGCATTTACGTTTCTTCCATGTCTTTTCCTGGCTTGATAGTTCATTGCTATTTAGCACCGAATAATATTCCATTTGTCTGGACGGACCACAGTTTATTTATCCACTCACCTACACCTTGGTTGCTTCCAAATTTTTTTGAAAGTTGTATGTATGTATGTGTGTGTGTGTGTGTGTGTGTGTGTGTGTACTATAGCTATAGGCATCTACATGTAGATTTTGTGTGGATATAAGTTTTCATTTCCTTTGGGTAAATACCAAGAAGACAATTGCTTGATGGTGATTGCAGGATCATGTGATGAGTTTTGGTATGAAACCACCAAATTGTCTTCCAAAGTGGATGCAATATTTTGTGTTCCCACCAGCCGTGAATGAAGAGTGCCCGTTGCTTCACACCCTCGCCAGCGTGTGGTGTTGTCAGCCTTCCAGATTTTGGCCCTTCTGACAGGTGTGTGGTGGTACCTCGTTGTTTTAATGTGCCTCTCCCTGAGGACATGTCACGTGGAACATCTTCTCACAGCCTTCTTTGTCATCTGTGTATCTTCTGTGGTGAGGTGTCTGTTCAGGTCTTTGGCCCACTTTTTAATTGGATTGTTTGCTTTCCAAGTGAGTCTTGGGAGTATTTTATAGTATGTTTTAGATAACAGTCCTTTATCAGATATGTCTTTAGCAAATATTTTCTCCCAGTCTGCGGCTTGTCTTCTAATTATGTTGATACTGTGTTTTGCAGAACAGAAGCTTTTAATGTCAATGAAGTCCAGTGTATCGAAAGTTTCTTCCTTGGCTCATGCCTTGGGTATTGGATCTAAGAAGGCATCGCCATGCCCAAGCTCATCTAGGCTTTCTGCTATGTTATTGTCTAAGAGTTTTATAGTTCTGCATTTTACATTTGGGTCTGTGATCCATTTTCAGCTAATTCTTGCGAAGAGTGAGAGATCTGTGTCCAGATTCATTTTTCTGCATGGGGACCAGTTGTTGAAAAAACTGTCTTTGCTCCATTGTACTTCCTTTGCCCCTTTGTCAAAGATCAATTAATTATCTTTATATGCGGATATATCTGGGCTCTATGTTCTGTTCCATTGATCTATCTCACCAATTCCACACTGTCTTGATTACTGTAGCTCTGTCGTAAGTCTGGAGGTCAGGTAGTGTCAGTCTCCAACTTTGTGCCCCCTCAATGTTGTGTTGGGTAGTCCGGGTCATATGTTCCTCTATGCATGACACCATTTTGCCTCCAGAGGTTCATGGAATCTTTCCCATTCCCTTAGTGTATGAGTTTTAAAGCGTTTTTAGATCTTGAAGAGGGCAAATTGCATAAGTCAGGGTTCTGTCTCAGCTGTGCCCCAAACGAGCTCTGTTTTATAGTTGCTAATATGCACCTATTGTGCCGTGGTGTATGTTGCCGTGATGGCTTTATTTACATGTTTGGGCCCATGGTATTATAAAGCCTGCAATCTGATATTCTTGTGTCATCTCAGAGATGTAGAAATGTTGTTCTCATTAGGCTGGTTTCAGAAACAACCTCGGTATATAAAACACTTTCGAGGAAAGCCCACTCCTGATCAACTTTAAGCAAGAAGAACACATGTCTCTTCATGGCGATTTTTGAAACGTGATTCTCTGGGTTAAATGTCCTATCCATACATTATCTACTTTGAGGATAAACACAGCATTTAACTTTGATTAAATAGGGAGGAGATGTGAATTTAAATGAGTGGAACTCAATTATTGGACTGATTACACAATAAATATACGTTGTCTATTTTAATCTGCTTAATTACTGAAACAAGCTTTTCTTTTAAAATTACTCCATTAGTCCAAAGGACAAAATCAATGCATATTCAATTGATATTAATTATACAACAAACGCAAAGTTGAGTCAGGTTTAGCGCGGTCCAGTGCTGTGATTTTCTTATTGGTAAATTGAAAATTCATTTGCTGAAAGAGGGGAGGAAGGGTGCTTCTGACCACATAGAGTATCAGCGTGAATGCTCCACTGTAAATGTCAAAGCAATCTCAGACCTGCGGGGTTTGTAGGAGAGAACGCATAGCTGGGGTGGGGGTTGGGGCATATCGTGCTTCTGCTTCCTCTGCTTCCGGAACAGCCCCTTGAAAAGACCTGTAAAATGAACTTGGAAGGTTTGGAGACATGAAATTCCTTGTGCGAAACATTGCTTTCATGATTGCAGAGTAAACGGATCGCAAAATGGCAAAGGCATTTTCCTTAGGCTGCATGCAAGTTTACAGAGGAAGGAGCAAAGCTGTGGTCAGAGGCGTCTGTGCTGGGTCACAATTCTCATGAGTATCCTGTGGCTTCTGAGGTGTTTCTGGAACTCTACATGTGGATATAGAAACAGGCAGAGGGCTTCCTGCCTATTTCCTGCTTCAGCCCCCTCCTCTCCAGCTCCCCCGGGCAAGTGTTTGCGAGAACATGTCCCTCATATCTAAATCACCAGATCACAGGTAACTTTCCCTTAAGAGACAACATGTATTCTCTAAAAATCAGCCCTTAGTAATAAGCGATTAAGGTAGAGGGACAACAATACAGTTGTTACTCATGTTGTGTTGCATTTAGGTCATGTTCAAAGCCTCACCGCTCAAACGTGTGCCGAATGTTCCCGGCTTCGGGAAACCCCTGACTTCACCCTGCTGGGAGCATCCCTCTTGGTGAGCTGTCTGCCTGGCAAACTGCTCTACACGCCTACCCTTGTTTTCTGTCTTCATGCTTCTAGATCCAGCTCGCACATCATTTATGTTTTGCCGCCCAACATCTATTCAGACTTCTTCTAGTAAAACAATAGTGTGGGTTTGGGCGGTCGGGGGCAGAGGGTGTCTTTTCAAGGCTCCTAACCCACGTGGGCTGGATGCACTTGGCTTCACCTACAGGCTCTGCAGTGGGTGAACGCCAACTGGCTTGGTCAGAATAATACTGTCCCCTGAACTAGTTCAGAGCCAGTAGGGTACAAAATGTCTTCTGACTTGAGCTGGGTCTTTGCAGACCTGCAGGTGTTTTTCTGCCTGCTGTACTTGAACTTGGAAGAAACACGGCAGCGTTGGAGCTGATGCCACCTCATGCCCCAGCACGTGATCTGAAAATGAAGCGAACCCTCCCACCTGGGGAATGCACCCACGAGAGAATGAGGGAAGTAGAGTCAGGTGAAGTCAGCTGAGTCCCTGACCTCAAGCTCACTCCTGACTGGGTATTGGTGTCTCGGTTTCATCCGCATGCCCTCATTCTTTAAGCAAGTTTGGGGTGTGTTTTTGGCCATTTTCCATTGAAAGAACATTAACTGATATGTTTTGCCCATCTTGCCAGACTGAATAGATTGCTCCCCCTTCTGCATTCTCAGAATGCTTGGTTTATAGCACTATTACATCCCTTATGGAATGGTTTATAGTTCATTATATGTGTCTGTCAGCCTCTGGGGGGCATTAACCATTGCTAATTCCTCTTTACATCTCCTCATATGTAAGCACAGTGCCTGGCACATGGTAGGTGCTCAATGAGGGTTTGTTCAATTAACTACCAAGTTTACTGCTCTTCTGCCGGCTTCCAATTGCTTTCCCTCTCTGTGTTTACAGGCTTAGGCTCCCACAGAATGAGAACGTAGCGGTGCAACGTTTTAATGATTCAAATAATTAAAAGGCAATGCAGCTACGTTATCTTGACGACCTCCTCAAAGGTGAACCAAGTTAAACACAGTCACCTAATTAGCATCGGAGGGAACCCAAATGGAGGAAATTGTCAACTGTTGGCAGAGAAATGCCACCATTGTTTGTAAAGCATATTTTTCCAGGGTTGTATTATTTCAATCCTTCGACGGGCACCGGAGACCTTTGAAAAAGAGGGTACCAGCATTCTATTGATGAAAAGATAACCTTTAAGGGATTTGGGAAGAGAAAAAATATCTATCCCCGAGAGTGTCCTCCAAAGCCTCATAAAAATGCTACCAGCTGAATTATGACGATATTTCCACTTTGTTTCGGAAAATCCACCCTGCCAGGGTTGAAAAATACCAGCCAATTAGCCATCCCGACAGCGTGAGTGCTTTCATTAGCCTTCAGATGTTTGCTGAATCTCTCTCTTGTACCCATACTGAGCAAAAAGCTCTCTCATGGATCCCAAGTGAGTGTATCAATAGACCAGTTCCATCACATTTTTACTCCGGCTGCTTGGCCAATCTGTGCATAGTGAGTTCACTGCCACTGCCCTGATATTGTTGTCTTAGTGCAATTTTCACAATAATCCTTTCTCCGCCTCCAGTGGAAGGAAAGACCATATTAGACCTTTATCGATCATTTCTGGCCAGAATAGAGCACCGGGTAGCTAAAGCCTATGCATGCTGCTTCTGGCTTTCCATAAATTACTGGCACATCTGTCATTACTTGGCGTTAGCAGTGCTTTCTACCATTAGGTAATGATGCTTTTGAATTTCACCTTAAAAGTGTCATTCTGGGCACATAAAACAGCATTGTGGATGTTAGGACCACAGACCACTTCTACCTCTGGGCTCACGGTTCTCTGTGACTTGTGAAAAAAATCACTGCTTCCCTTGACCTCACAGGCTCATAAAAAAGAAGCCATTAGTATAGACAGTCTGTAAGGATCATGATGATGTTAATATTTTCAGATTCTATATTACTTTCTTTAAGAAGGTAGCATGCTCCTTAATGTGCTTGAAATGTGATCATCACTTGGAGAGGGCTTTCAGAATTTCTTGTTTCTTTTTTGTAATACTTACCGTGTTTTCCTTCAAGTTTCTTTGCTCAGTTGTTAATAGGGGAGTATGTGCTTCTTGTAGAGGTCTCTTTCTCGTTGTGGAAAGCAAGAAATGTGATCATATGTAAGAACAAGATATAAGAGCTCTAATTATCTTTACATCACAAAGAAGCGTGCAAGCATTAGAATGAGCCCTTGGAATATTAAAGAATCTGGAACATATTACTGTGTTTGGGGTGCTTCTCTCCATTTGCTGATACTTTAACTCAAACTTTCTAACCCAGAGAATTTCTGGTGGCGTGTAAATCCCACATAGGCACTACCCACTTGGGGAGGTCTTCTCTGCTATCTGCGCCTTGCTTTGACATACCTTCCTGGGCTCCCCTAGGCACTTATCAGTCATTCCACGCTGTCTTTACAATGCTTTGAGTTAGAACAATGCTTTGCATTTTGAGTCCCTTAAAGGCAGTGAGTATGTCACATCCCCCATGTATGCCCAAGACTCAGCCTAATGGGCAGCATATCATAGAAATCATAGTCAACGTATGGAAAGAAAGTTTAGATAAAATTTATTAACAAAAACCTTAAACAATAATGACAAACCTAAGTAGCAATGTAAAAGAATTCTCAGAAGTATGTATGGTAGATAGGAAAAGGATTGACAAAAGATGGAAGGAAATAGAGAAGATGAAAATGTCAGCATTAGAAAAAGAATAGTATGAATACATAGGAAAAGAAGGTAATATACTTTTTGTGTTTCAGAAGTGTAATGAGTCCAGTATGGTTAAGGAATGTAGAAAGTTAGGTTGAGATGAAATTGCAAAAAGCTTTGAAGGTCAGATTAAGACTTTATAAAAATATCCTGTGGACCAGCCTACGGTTTTCACGAACACGTTCTGTGGGCAATTTCACCGGGCACACACGTTATCAAGATGGAAGTTATCTCCGTGGGCTTCAGTTTCCTCATATGTCAATTCAAGGGATTAGGTTCCCAGGTCACCTCCAGGGTCCGCAATGACCTGTAACCTATGGTGTAGAGCCTGGCTGGCTTGCCCCCCCGCATGTAGACGGGGCTTTGGAAATGGGTCTCCTCATCTAGTCTGCCGCATCTGAGCCCAGGACAATAAAAAACTGTAATGATCAGTTGGACCTAATCACTTCAGCTTCCTTCCCTAACCATCTTGAAGGCATTTCTTTAACTCAAGATTTTATAAACACACAAGAGCCTTAGTTGAGGAGAACCAAACAAGGGAGGCAGCCTAGCACCCTGGAGAGTGCTTTTCTGCAGAAAGACAGAGCTGGTCAGAAACCACCCAGAACCAGAGCTGAGTTGACTTAATATTGAGAAAGACGTAGTGTTCCAGAAAAAGAATCAGAAGCGGAAGCCAGAACACCGGGGCCGGTCATTTAGGTATGGGCTGTCCAGAGCCGGGAAAATCTGGACGGCTGAAATCATGTGGCTGGGCTGAGACCAGGGCCCCAAGAGGACCCAGTGGAACGAGCGGGGCTACCTTGCTGCGGCAACATGGATTTGTATTTCCATCAGCTTTTCCCGGAGGTTTCCACTTAGGTCTTCCAGCCCCCAGAGACACTTGAAGAAAGTTCCAAGTCATACAGTATGGAGGCAAACGAACTCATGACAAGCTCAGATCAATTATAATACCTTGTGCAGTGATAGAGTGTAACTAGACTTTGAGGATCACTTCATACTGTACATCAGTGTCGAATCACTATGCTGTATATCTGAAACTAATATAATTTTGTATGTTACCTACTCTTGAAAGGAGCTCAGATTGGCCAATATGAAGGCTCTTTGACAAACGATTCAGGAAATGCACTGACTACCACGAATGACAACGGATCTACATGGTTTTGTGGCAAAAGAAAAATGTGTTATGGATGTTTGGTGTAAAATTACGTGGCCTACTATAATTTGGACTTAAAAAAAAAGACCTTATATGTGATGCGTTCTCTTGACTGCTTCCTCTCTTCCTCTTTCACAGGATGGCTTGATTTAGTCTTTTCTTCACACATGTGGGATAAAATCCTACCCAAACATATGAAGTTAAGGTTTTTGAGCTCATGCATGACATTTTACAGAAACACTGAGAATAATGCACACACACACACACACACACACACACACACAAACACACACACACAGAGTCACCTGTCTGAGCTTGCAAGCTGTGAAGTCAGCCACACAGCCGGTGATCTGCTGGGTCTACCTTAAAATTCTTAATACATTTTGTAAAAAGACCAAGACGAATATTTATACCTTGTACTGGGTTCTACAAATTATGTAGTCAGTCTGTATGCATATGTAGATAGATGATTGATGGATAGATAGATAGAGAGACAGAAACAGTTGAGGAGAGAAGAAGGAAATTAACCTTGGGTTGGGGACCACCCTGTACCATATGGTGACAATTACTTCTCTGCAAACTCACTCTCCTGCCTTATTCATATCCTAGCGAGAGAGAAAGTTTCCATGCGATTATTAATAGAGAATTCAAGTTCAAAAGCACCAATTTTTATGAATTTCACTGAGATTAGTTTGCACGCTTCATCAAATGGAGTTAATGTCATTTATATGGGTACCTTAAAAGAGGGTAGAAAGCGACTGTTTCCAGAAAAGGCAGCGTATGTGTCAACAACTTCCTCTCTACTTCGCTTTGTCACACCTTCGTGCCTAAGAACCAACTAATCCTCATTGAAAATTATGTCTCAGAGTCTGCCACCTCAACAATCACCTAGCATCAAGGTGACTCAAAACATGTAGTCCGTGGACTTTTGGGCTGAATGACACGGTGACTAAGTTTCATGCTGGTGTAATTGCTAACAGGCCTGGTCTGAAAGCCTTCCTCGTGGGACAGCTGGATGTCATCCTAAACACACCACAGATAAGTGGACTGAGCCGGAGAGTTCTAATGCTCTCTAATTGCACTCGAATGGAGGGACATGCTCACAGTGACAGGACGAAGCCATTCTGAAATATAAAATGTTAGCAACCCTCTGAAACTCAGTGATTGTGTTATTATTTTGATTATTACATATTAGGGGTTTCCTGCCTTTCCATCATTCAGTGATTCTTTACCTTTAGGCTGACTTTTTAAATTATACATTTTCTTTCTGGGTAGGGAAATAAGGAAAATCACGGATATCTGAACTATGGGAGCTGGAAAAACTATTGGGATTATCTACCTCATTGTTTTACAATTTCTGAGTATTTGGGAATCAGCATTGCCTTTTTTTTTTTGCCATGACTTAATTCCCCATATACAATACTATTCTATCACTTGAAATCAACTCACTTTTTATGTTTAATAAAAAAGAAATGATAAAAATAAAAAAGTCTCACTTTATGCAATAATATCCATTAAGTTCCGTATTTATTAAGCTAATTTTGTGCTTTCAAAACATACAGATGCACGTGTGTAACTACCTTTTCCCTGAAGTTTGTCTATGACCACCTAAAATGGTTTATGCATTTCTCATAAACATACTGCAATTTGAGGTGTGGACATAGGATCCAAACTTCTCCTGGTGAGCTTATTAAAATAAAGAAAAGATTACCCCATGGCCCAGTGGAAAACCACAGGGTTAAAAAAAATAAATCTTAGAATCCTTACCTTGCATTTTCTTACTCTGTGTTTTTTTGGGTAAGTTACTTAAAACCCCTGGACCTCAGTTTTTCTCATGTGTAGAACTGGAGTTTACCCACCAAGGTAGCTCATTGAATATTCCCAAGCCCTAAATGAGTCCAAAGAGCAGGGTTTGTGGGTCAGGGGAGTGACTCATGGTGACAGGTGATGTGTGACCTGGTCAAGACTGTAGGTATTATTCGGAGTGACACAGGGAGCCACTATCCAAGATCACAGGGGTAGTTACTGACAGACCCTGAACAAAACCAAGCTTTCGTAACTCAGTGCAATGACCTTGGTGCAGAACGAAACAAGCTAATTAGATGCCGAATGAAGTTCACTAGCCTCCCCTCTGTCTCCAAAGCATTAGGTTCTTATAAGGCTCTATCTTGCCGATGATGTCCATAGAGCACTGGTAACTTCTTCTGATGAAAATACACGAACCCAGAATTGCCTAATGATCACTGTTCCCCTAATTTTTTTCTGACATGGTTGCTTTCTTGCAATTTATCTCTTTAGCAAAAGGTGGAACGATTGGTTTGTTTCTGATTTTTCCTTTCAATCGAACATATGGTTCTGTTTAAATGTGTCTATGTTTGCAACTTACAGTTGACGTTTTTGGCACTCAGAATAGTATCTTGCAATTATACTTCGTTTAGAAAGAAGGGTTTGCTTTAACAGCAGAATGCATGAAATAAAAAAAGTTCAAGTCAAATTTATTGGCTGCTGAGAGCCTTCGAGAATGTAGACGTCTGGTCTGGGGGAACTCAATGGATTTCTGTTCTTGGTACACGCACCCACTTATGTGTTTGTGTCCCACCCCCATCCTCACGGCCATTACATGAAAGCATCTGAGTGTTATACAAGGCTAAAGCTTTTTGTGTTAATCTATCCCATATGGAGTAGGTATTAAACAGACAGCGAATTCACTCAAGGCCTGGGGGCAAGCATGTATTTGCAACATGGGGACTCCGTCGAGGGACTCTAGCGAAGAATGGGGAAAAGAAAACAGAAAAGGGCGCGTGAAAAGTAAAAGAGTGCTTCCTGGCTAAGCTCAGCCTGAAAGTAATCGTTTGTGAAGACTATAAACCTTCTTCTCCACCGTGGACGACCTACCAACACTCCAAGAAGCCATCGGAGGGAGGGTTCTCCGCCTGCATCGCTGTGCCCACGGGACACACATTTACTCTATCTGTGGGTCTAATGGCAGAAATTAGACCCAGAAATAGCAATGATTCCGTGAAACTCAATAGCATCCCAGCACCAGATCCCAGACACATGGAAATTAATGAATCACAGGACTTGAGCAAAAGTGATAGAAATATATACATGTAGCACCCCTTGAAATTTAACCAAGATTTTGTAGTTTGGGTGCCGAATTGTAAGCAAACGAGAGAGAGATTGAGATGCCGGGTGGTTAGAATATCTATACGAGAAACCAGAAGCAGTTGGGCCAGAGAGTGGGAATCTGAGATGGATCGAGGGCAACAGAAACTCTGAAGTCACCCCAGAGAGAGACACACTCGTGCAGGGTACCCAGGTTAAAGAACAGATGCAGTCCCCCGTGGGGAGGAATAGGAAGTGCATACTAAGACACCGATTAGACTGGTTTATTTCTAAAATTGTGTGCATACATTTTTCCTAGCTTATTAGATTTAAAGTAGCTTATTCTAAAATGCGGATGTATTTCTTCTGGGTGAATTTGATTTTTTCTTTGTCCTACGGACTCTTTGAGGGGGTGAGGTAAGCTTCATCATCTATTAATGTAGATCTCTCGCGCAGAATGAGCCGAAGCGGAGCCTGGAAAACCATTTGCATGGAATGCATGCCCTACTAGATTTGCGAAGAGAGGGAGTTTTCAGTTCAATGGGGTCTAAAATCTCTTTACTCCGAGACTACTATTCTGTGAGAGGCCTGTGGCTTCCAAAAGCATAACAAATGCTCCTAACCTAATTGTACCTCTACGCAGATACCCGGAGAGGACCAGTCCTCTGAGTCATTCAGATCAATATTCTTCTGGTCAGCAAACTTCTGCTCAACAAACACCCAGTTCCTACCACGAACCCGGGCCCCCGTGATAAGCACTAAGGGTACGAGAGTGAGAAAAACTAACAAAATCTTTGTTCCCAGGGAGTTTACGGTTTAGGCTACTTAAATACCCAGAGTAGAAATGGATGCGTAAGATGCTGGGATGAAAAGAAAATGATGCTGAGCACAGTGGAGGACCCCTGGGCAGTCAGGGAAGGATTCCTGGGAATGATATTTAAGCCCAAATCTAAAAAACCGGGGGAGTTGGCCAGAGAATGTGTGGGGGACAGGGTTTCTGGATACGACACAGCGACGCCCAGGGAGGGAGGGACACATTAAAACAAAGCAAAACCAAAAGAAAACAGTGGCCAGAGGAGAAAGAGGGAGGGCGCCGTGAGGAAGTGACCTCGGGCAGGGGCCTTTAGGGACTCAGGCCAGGTTGAGCTTCTGCACTTGATCCTGCAGGACAGTGGAACACTCAGAGGGAGGATAAACTGAGGTTAACACGATTAGGATTGAATTGGAAAGCATCAGTTTGGCATGTGTTTACCGAGAAACAACCAAATGAAACCGGTTTTTGAATTGGTGCTGATTTATAGCCCCTTAGTAGACAATTCTCAAGAAATCTTCACTGCTTGGTGCGTACTCTGCACACCAGTGACTGGGGTAATTTGCACACTGCTGCTTAGACCCAGTGAGTGTGGCCACCCAGAGTTTCCTGGCCATTTTGCATAAATGAGCCTCTAATTTCCTTGCAAAGTTGAGGTCACCGAAGAAAAGAAGGGGCAAAATCCGGGAGTGATGACTGTAAGGCGTCTTCACCGTGAATGGTTACCCTTGGCGAGGATAAATTAACTAATGAGAGGATTAACAGCAGATCTTTGAGAACACGGGACCCTGGGACCAACAACAGGCAAGATTCTAGAAGCCCAGTTCCACCACCTTGGGCTTCTGTTCACCTGCTTGTAAAGCAGGATTCTTGGTTCATGCAAAACTTAGGGTCTTTCTTGTTGTAAAAAGCGCGCCCACGCACTAAGTCTGGTGCTAAGCTCTGGGCCGGTGACAGTGAGGTGTCACTGTCACCTTCAAGTCCGCAGCTCCTCCCTGGGGAGGAGGGAAGCCAGTGTTGATGGAGTCCCGGAGTTCTGGGACAGCCCATTCTTCGCCCCTGCGCCCCCACCTTTAGGAACGAGGGGAACAGGCCCGAGAGAGCGCCCCCAACCTGAGTCAGGCTGCTGGTGAGCGGCAGGGCCAGGCCCTGACGGGAAGGGGCCGCTGGCCTCGGAGCCTTGCTGTCCCCCCGGAAGGCCCGCAGGCAATCACACCAGGCCACCCGCTGTCCCGGGGGTGCAGCGAGCAGGACCTGGGCGCAGACCCTGGGCACAGCTCCCCCTGCCTGGTGGTCCCCGGGATCAGGGCCCAAGTGGGCTCGCAGCGCTTCCTAAACTGGAAAGTGCTGCGTAAACCTACGGGATCCGGAGGCCGAGGGGCTCTGGGGGTGAGGCGGCCAGGCGGGGACTCGGCTGTTGAATGCGTCAGTTTCCAGGGCATTCTCGGCACTGGCTAAGCCGCGGGGCGGGCCGCACCCTCCCTCGCCCTTGGGGGCCCCAGGTCAGCCGCGAGGGGCTTGGCCGGGCATGCCCGCGGGGAGGGCGGCCTGACTGGCCGGGCGGGGGGTCAGCCCGCCAGTCC
>CM053576.1:128980875-129087358 GCA_028646485.1 Cryptoprocta ferox | reverse complement strand
GAGGGGGAGGAGGAGGGACGAGGACCAGGAAGGATGGAGAGGAGCATGGGGAGGATTTCAGAAGGAGGAGGGAAAGAGAAGGAGATGAAGAACATATGCAGAGTGTTGAGGGAGGAGGAGGAGGAAGAGGGGGAGGAAGCAGAAGGGGAGGAGGAAAGGAGGGGGAGGAGGGGGAAGGGGAGGAGGAGGAGGAAAGGGAGGAGGGAGAGGAGGAGACGTGGGGAGGAGAGGGAGGAGAGAGAGAAGGGAGAGGAGGAGGAAGGGGAGGAGGGAGATGAAGAGGAGGAAAGGGAGGAGGGGGAGGCGGAGGAGGGGCAAGGAAGGGGAGGAGGGGGAGGAGGGGGGAGGAGGGGGGAGAAGGGGGAAGGAGGAGGGGAGGCCCGGACTTGGCGCTCTCCGGGTGTGCACACAGGTGCTGTGAAGGCGTTTGGAGGTGGGGAGTAATTGCTGCCACACGAAGAAACAAAAAGTGTGAAGAAAATCATAAATTGAGCAACGTAATCCAGCACAGCTGCACTGAGAGCGCTCGGCTTCTGAGCGCATGCCCTGCGGCGGGGTGCCCGCTGGCACCTGAGTTTGCCTTTCCTCCCGATCGAGTCCCTGGAGAGAAGTTATCTGCAGGGAGCGCTCGGGAGGAAGCCAGAGCGCATCACCTGCAAGGGGACGGCGGTGCCCGCAGACGACTGAGTTTCGGAGCTGCACACCGCCGGTCGCAGCTCACCTCTGCAAAAGCTGTGGCCCGGGGCTAATTCAAGAAAGTCACCAGAGATCTTTCCTTTGTACATTTGCAAGGACCGTGGGGTCGCAGACAAAGGGTTATTTTCACGTCTGTCTTCGGCATTATTATTATAAGAAATTAATATCATCCACCTTATCTAGGAATGTTTCAGGGTCGTGACCTGACCTGAACCGTGAACCCAAAACTGAACTGAACCACGTTAATTTGCAAAACCATCCGCTGAAACTGAAACCCCGTGGTGATTTCAGCCGAAATGTACACCGAAACAGTGTCTACTGAAGACTCGGCCTGCTGTATTTTGAAAGCAAACTGAGGTGTGTAAAAATGCCTCTGACCGGCCGGTCATCGGGGCTGGATTTGTAGCAGGAGCACAAGCACTTGCAGTGTGACCAAAATAATTAGAGCGGAGCCCAACCCCGCCAGGCCTGAGCAGGAGCGAGCTCTCGCCTCTCCAGACCGTTCCTGCGGGCGGGGCAGGAGGGGGGCAGGGGCGGTGAGGGTGCAGGGGGTGCAGGAGTCAGGTCTGGGGGATCAGCTGGGAAGCGGGGGAGGGAGGGAGCAGAGCTGGGCCTGGGACAGCCCCGGGGTCAGGCTCTGCGGGAAGGGAGAGAAAAGTGGGGTCCTGGGGGTGTCAGCAAACAGATGTAAACATTTTCTGAAACTGACGGGAAGAAATATACCAGATCCTAAGGGACCCCGTGGCGGGACTGCATAATGGAAAATGAATTAGAAACCTCCTTTTGGGGGCGCCTGGGGGGCTCAGTCGGTTAAGCGTCCGACTTCGGCTCAGGTCATGATCTCACAGTTCATGGGTTCGAGCCCGGCGTGGGGCTCTGTGCTGACAGCTCGGAGCCTGGAGCTGCTTCGGATTCTGTGTCTCCCTCTCTCTGCCCCTCCCCCGCTCACTCTCTGTCTTTCTCTCAAAAACAAATAATTAAAAAAAATTAAAACAAAAGAAACCTCCTTCAGTTCACTGCACTTTGGTATGCTGCTGGAGCACAGCATTTAAACGTGTGAGTCTTCTAGATTGGGGTGTGGGGAGGGAAAAGAAAGAAAGGAAAAAGCCTGCCTTCTGTGAACTGTGCAAGAGAAAACAGCCTGGGCCCAGACCTCTCCGAGGACGCCCGGCCGGGAGGGAGCTCTCGGGCCTGGGCATTTGTTCTCATTTCTGTCCAGTATCAGCTTCTCCTGCCCGTGTAGACAGGCGACCTCTCCTCTCTCGCTTTCCAGATGCTTCTCCAGTTGTCAGCTCTTTCCCAGAGTCCCCTGCTCCTTAGATGCTGGGCTTCCAGGCCTTTCGGGCAGATGAGCTGTGAGCCTGCTCCCTGTCCCTTGTCCCCGGGCACCTGCGGGACCGGCCACCCCCTTCTCTGCGCACCTGTGAGTGCTGTGACCATGTAAGGTGCGCATCACCAGCTCCGGTACCGAGTAGGCGCCTCGAGGCCCCTGAAAACGGAGTGGATGAGGGAGCGAATGCGACCCTGTGACTTTTCAGAAGTGGAGAACGAAGTAAGGATGGTGAGTCCCTTTGTCCCTTCTTAACGGCTGGGCCCAGAGGGACACACATCATGCCCTGCCTCAGCTATAACCTGAGGTGAAAATAGAGAATTATGGGGTGCAGTGGAGGCCGGAACCGGTGGCCACGGGCACAGCCTGATTCCCGGTGTCCCTAGAAGATCCGGGATTGGGAGGCTGGGCCCGGGGGCCGGCACATCCTCCCCGCTCTCACTGAGCCCGTCCACTTGTGAAATGAAAGTGTCGCCCAGGATGGCCACCCCCCTTCACAGGGACCTCATGGGAATCAATAGATTTTCAAGTCCTAGGTTAGAAGGCGAGAGATAAAAACAAAGCCTTGTACTAAACCCCCATCTTCAGCACGGCCTGGAGCAGCCGCCCCGGGGGCGTGGCCTTCAGCAAGGACCACTGCACACAGCAGGCGCCAGTTGTGTCTTGCTGCTATTTAAACGACAAAGCTGTGACTTTGGAGTGTGCAGTCCACCCTTCCCTGTTCTTGTCCCTTCCCTCACCAACCTCATGGCAGAGTTGCAGGAAGAGAGAAGCAAGTAAGACACAGGGCAGGTGAAGGGGAAGAAGCAATGGGGGATCTCCCCTTTGCTGGACATCCTGGGGTGGCTTTGACACTGGGGACCCGGTGCTGCACAGGGAGGGAGGCCTGGGCTTCTGGAACTGTCTCCTTGCAGTCAGGTCTCGGCCGCGCTCTCAGCGGGCACCAGGGTTCAGCTCAGCAGGGAGGGGATTGGAGGCATTCAAGGCTGCTGCCTGGCCTCGAGGCACTTACACCCTCCATCCATCCAAAGGCTGGGAACCCACACAAATCAGCGAGGGGACTTAGCGGGGACCACAGTTCATGGAGCTCACACCTCCCCATCTTTACCTGCTGTGTATGCAGGGTCTCTGCTTCGGTACCTCCGAGGAGAGGGGTCCTTGGCTAAGTGGGGCCTGGACCATTATTGCTGTTATCAATTCCACATGCAGGTTATTGGCTTTAGACAGCGCTTTTCTACAGCGCCCTCAAAATCATCACATAGCATTGGGGGGGGGGGCTTTCTGATGGATGGTGACACCGCCTTTGAAAGTGAATTTGAAGTAGTACTTATTACACTGAAGTGAAAATGAGATCGGGCCCCCAAGGGTTGCCTGGTGGCTCAGTCAGTTAAGCGTCTTTCTTCGGCTCAGGTCATGATCTCAAGGTTTGTGGGTTCGAGCCCCGCGTCGGGCTCTGTGCCGACAGCTCAGAGCCTGGAGCTGCTTTGGATTCTGTGTCTCCCTCTCTCTCTGCCCCTCCCCCGCTCATGTTCTGTCTCTCTCTCTCTCTCAAAAATAAATAAACATTAAAGAAAAAAAAAGAAATGGGCCCCCAAGCTGGATAGGCATAAATGGTGCCCGATTATGCACAATATTTCCTACGTGCGTCTCAGGCCACAAATCCGGATGTCGATAAAATGTTAATTTCTTGATGGCCCATAACAGGGCTACTTATCTGATTGAGAGTCACGTCCCCCCAGCGTCACCAAGCACAGCCTCCGGCCTCTGCAGGCTTGCTGCCCACAGTTCCCACGTCCTGCCAAGGTTTCAGAAGGGGGCTGCCGAGCCGAGGGTGGGGTCGCTCACCCACAAAGCTGTGGCTGTCAGTGAGACAGCCGGGTGCCAGGACTCCCGCACCAGTGGGGCCCTCTGCCGTCCAGAGTCATGTGCAGGACCCCAGGTGGTGGGTGCACAGGTTGGACACATCACCGGGTCACCTGTCCCTGAGAACCAGGGGCGTCCCCTGGTTGTTACTTTGAGGACCGAGGCACAGAACGCACAGATCTCTCCTTTCCTCATTTCTTTCTTCCTTTTTCATTGTTTGGTGGAAGTCCTTCTTCCTCCGTGCTCCTGACCAAGACACTTGGTATAAACACTCCATCCCATTCTTTCCAACGCGACTTGGGGATTTAGAAAGAGAATCCAAGAAGGAAGCATGTGGGAGATACTCAGCCCTCTGGTGCCGTGATCATATCAACAACCTCCTAATGAATAAGGAAAATGGAAAAGGAAAATAAGGAGGCACAGAAATCATAATACGTTAATAGGTACATCATAAGTTAATAGCTACATCTGTGTGTTTAGAAATCTGTAGATCTATATTTCCATGTAGCTCTGGCTTGCTCTCTCTCTGTATTTATTGAAGAAAATATACCAAAATGCTAGCAGTGGTTATGGTAGGCAGGGGCTGGTAGGATTTTCAATGGTTTTAATGTATAAAAATTCCAGTTGGTTAAGCGTCTGAACTTCTGGTTTCGGCTCAAGTCATGATCTCATAGCCCGTGGGATCGAGCCCCACATTGGTCTGGGTGCTGACAGCGCAGAGCCTGCCTGGGGTTCTCTCCTTTCTCTCTCTGCCCCTTCTCTGCTTGCTCTCTATCTCTTTCTCAACATAAATAAAAATAAACTTCAGGGAAAACAAACAGTGACAACATTTATTTTACTGGCACATCTACAATTTGGGCAGGACTTGTTAGGAACAAATCCTCTCTGTTTCCTGAAGCCGCAGACAGGGCAACTTGGAGGCTGGGCTCATTGAAACGCTCACCACTCACAAGTCTGGCGACTAGTGTGCCCCTGGCCACCACCTCGGCTGGGCGTCCGCCTGGGCCAGGCTGTATCTCCTGAACGTCCACACAACATGCTGGCCGGGTTCCCAGGGCAGGGCCTCAAGCTAGACAGAAGCA
This sequence comes from Cryptoprocta ferox, assembly GCA_028646485.1. NCBI lineage: Eukaryota > Metazoa > Chordata > Mammalia > Carnivora > Eupleridae > Cryptoprocta > Cryptoprocta ferox. The sequence continues at coordinate 129,082,387 of CM053576.1, read as the reverse complement.
AGCAGAGTGCTATTGTCCTTATGTCCTTGTGTCATGAGTCACGTGGTGTCACTTCTGTCACATTCTCTTAGAAGTGCATCACTAACACCAACTTATATCCAATAGGAGGGGCATTAGACTCCATGTTTTGAACTGAGTGTCAAAGAATTTAGGAGCGTATGTTAAAGTCATCATGAATATTCCTCTGATCTAAGATGAGGGTACCCACCCTAGACCCCCAGGGCCTTCCTTACTTCTCCTATAATATTCTTCTTTATTTCTCATTTTGTGTCTTCTCTTTGCTAGGTTTTAGCCGCACAAGATGGTATCCATTTTGCTCAATGTCATATTATCAGTACATGGCACTCTGCCCAAATATTTATTGCAAAAATAAATAATATTTCATTGCACTCATTTGTTTGCTAGATTTTTCTCAAACTACCACTGCCTCAAGGCAGCAATTGTGTCTCATACAGCTTCGTAATCCCTGCACTTGCCCTGCAGTGTCTGACCCAGAGCAGAAACAATAGTTATTTGTCAAAGGAATCAATCAACGCATGGATTGATGACCGCATTTGTCTGCTGGGAATGTGTGTGTACTTGCACAGGTAGGTGTTTTCAAAAGATGTTTTCATCTGTCTGCTCACCTCAGTGACAACAGACAATTTTTTTTTTTTACAACTTTACATTCAGGACTAGGAAGCTAGGAAAGAACTCAAAAACAAAAAACCTGTAAGGGTTCAGTATATCAATTAAATTTACTACTAAATACATTAATGAATGACTTTGTAGTTGGTTCTTCTTCTAAAAAGTGTTTATTGAGGGGGGGGAGCGGAGAAAGAGCATGAGCAGGGGAGGAGCAGAGGGAGAGGAAAAGAGAGAGAATCCCAAGCAGGCTCCGTGCTCAGTGTGGAGCCAGACCTGAAGCTCGATCCCATGAACCGTGAGATCACGACCTGGAAATTGGGTCATATGTTTAACTGACTGAATCACCCAGGTGCCCCTATAATTTGCTCTTTTATAGAGAAACAAATTGATGGATATCAATTCTTTAATGACTGCATGATATACTACATTGAATTCTACCATAATCTGCTATTTCTTTAACAACTTTTTATTTTATCTTTTTTACTATCAGCTCAGACCCAGACTAGAGCGGTGGTTTCCGAACAGGGTTGATCTTGCTGCCAGGAGACGTTTGGCAATGTCTGGAGACTTTTCTGGTTGTCTTGAGTGGGAGAGGGGCTACTGACATCCAGGGGGTGGGCCCCCGCACAGTGCGCAGGACCGTCCCCCACGACGGAGTAGCCCCCAGCCACACTTCTCAACGTTGCAGAGTTTAGGAAACGGGACACACAGATGAGTAAGACGCAGCCTTTGTCCCTCCGGGACCCACGACAGAAGTAGGCGCGTGGATGAGAAGTGTCATAAGGGTGACCTTGTTGTAATAATAGAAATGTGTAGAACACGCAGAGCTGGGCAGGTGGGATGGCGCTCGCTGTGCCCACCTCGCGGGACCCCGAACCAGCAGAACTCACTAGCAGGAGGCATCTTCGGGCAGGTGTGAAAGATGCTCGGCCTCCCTCCGAGAGCGGGACAGACCAGCACGATGGGGAGTGCAGAGAGGGAGGCTCTCGTTTCTATTGCTCTTCTCTCTACTTTTTGTCCCACAGCTGACCCCGGAGGCTGGCGGCGGGCTGTGCCCATGCTTCTCAGCAGGGACCCCGCTCATCCTCTCCGCCCCCAATCCCCACATTGCCTCTTCTCCCCAGCCGATTCCCTCGGGCAGGGCCCGGGCAGTCGGGTGACCTTCCGTCGGCCCTAAGCCCCCACGTCCATCCTGCTTTGTGCACCTGCAGACGTGTTTCCTTTGCTGGCTGCCGGGGCGTGAGGCCTCATCCACAGGGGTCAGCATGGGGATCCCCCAAAAGTGCCTTCTACATCCTCACTGGCTGTGGTTGTCATTTATGTCAGCATTACCCAGTGTAAGGTAGCTCTACATATTTAATATTACGATAAATATTTTGAGGTACATACTTAAGCACCTGAGTTAAAGTCCGCGCACCGATGGAATGTTGGGGATCACAGGGACACATGAAAAGAGAAAGACTGCGGAGAGGAAGGTGACCCCTCTCCTCCTCCCACATGAAGCTTCATCTCAGTCTCTGATTCTGTCGGAAATGCTCCTTTTCCTCCGTGGGTCGTGCGATGACTGATGTCACCCCGCAGGTGGGCTTTGCCCGAGACTTCCTTCTGGGGTTCCCCTCCCGGACTCACCGCTGACGAGATCCATTGCTTTGGGCAAACTGTCTACACTTCCCACATGAGTATTAACCTGTTCTACGATTGGGGCTATTTTAAATGGTTATTGGAAGGAAAGCACTTTACGGAGCGCCCTGAAACGCAACAGTTCACGGGGGAAAAGCAGTTTACAGAACGCCCCAGTATACGGTCAGGTCTCAGCAGACGGTTTTGTTTTTGGCTCATTAAGGCGAGATCCCGCCTCCTACACAGAGACGTGGCCTGATCCTTGCCAGCGTCCGCGGACCCCTCTCCCAGGAAGGCTCTGGCTCTTTAGTGTATACAGGAGGCTGCACACCCAGTACCAGCAAGAAGGTGGACTGGGGCCCGCGGGTAATCACAGCTGACATTGACCGAGGGGGCGTGGGGACCGGGCACTGTCCTAGGTGCTCTTTGCAAGCAACAGCTCTCTCAGTTCTTACAGCAGCCGCGTCAGCCCAGGAGGCGGTACTGTTCTCCCATCTTGTGGGTGGGAACACTGAGGCATCCACTTTCTGTCCAACGTACAGAGCGAAGGGGCGGGCATGAGTCCAAGCCCATGGGTCCTCAGCGATTCTAACCACTACCCCCCCCAACTGTTACCCTGCTTCCAAACATGCAAGTTTGATGACAAGGAAAGAACAACTCTCTGTGCTGATTCCAGAAGGGATGCAGGCGATCCGCGAGCCGGATGCTCGCAAGCCTGGGAGGGGAGTGACGCCCAGAACCAGCCACTTGCACATGCCTCTAACAGCGAAGTGAGTCTTTGCTTCGGAGCTGGAACCTCGTGTGTCTAGTGTCAGTTCTGCGCCCTCTTCCTCTGTCCCTCACCCCCCACGACAGCATAACCCACAGTCTAACGGGCATTATTCATCTCCTTTGTGGTCACATTTTTTTTTAAGACCCACGTCTCCCCAGTCACCCGTAGCCTTTCCGTACGGAGCTTCAGGTCCTACAAATTGAATGAGAACAGCGTGTCACACAGGACTGAAGGGATGGTTGTGGGACTTTTTTTTTTAAGATTACAGTGCCTCCGACCTATAGGTATTTATGGAAAAACCCTAGGATATTTACAAATGTGTTAATGCTGGAAATGTGTTTTAATTGGCTTCATGGAACAAAAGGACCTGGAAGCCCTGGGATTAATAATTACTTTGCTACAAACGATGAATTCTTGGCTGGCGTCTTCTGCAGGGGTTGGGTCTGTGAGCCCCTGCGAGGCTGGCGCCCTGGCAGGGAGACGCCCAGGGCAGCAGAGCCCCGGCGTGGCAGGGGAGCGTCGGAAAGGGACACCAGGGCTCCGAGCTTGGGGACGAGACAGTTAAAGCCTCCCCGAGCGAGCCAGCTCTATCCCACGGCGCTGGCCAGGTCAGCAGTCTGGCTGGAGCGCGGAGGGGGGCTGGTGCTGCCAGGCGGTGCCAGGCGCCCCGGGGAGCCCTGAAGACAGCCGGCTCCCCAAACCGGGTTCCCTTCTGCAGCCCGGAGGATGCTCTGGGGACTGCCTCGTGCCAGGAAACTGGGGCTGTGTCGCTGCTTTCCAGGCGAGCCACTCTGGAGCACTGACGTCCCCGGCCGACAGCCCACTGTCGCTGTGACAAAGGGAACCGGGCTGAGAGCGTGCACAGGTGAGGTGAGCCGGGGCAGCGGCTGTGTGCGTGGGGGGAAGCCGGCCTGCGGGGCGCGGTGTCGCTCTCAGACACAGTGACTGTCGCGTGCCTTTGCTGTTACCCTCACTTCTTGGTGAGAGGCACGAGCCGGGGGCTCACGCACTGTGCTGGGAAAGCCACCTAGAAAGATCGGGGAGATGCTTGCCCAGAGCATCCGGCCGCTGGGGAATCCCAGCTCAGGCGCTCCTGTGCCGGCCACGGAGGAGGCTGACTAGCAAGCCCCTGGAGGAGGTTTCTCGAAGCCCCCTCCAGGGTCACACTGGGCTGCTGAGCACAGAGGGCGCCGGGCGCCCGGGGAGCTGAGTTCCAACTCACATCCTGTCCTGCAGGGAGCAGGAAGCGGTGTGGTGTTGGGGGAAACCTCGCCACCTCTCGGTGTTTCAGCTCCTCTTCGAAAAATAAAAAATGGTTAAATATTTGCTGCAATAGGTTTGGGCTCCTGGTGCCCCATTTACCTCTGTTTGCTGAGCCCTTGGTGCAGGGACTGGCTGTGCACTGTCCTGCAACTGGCTGTGCTTGAGAACGGACACACTGACAGCAGCACGGGGGTCCAAACCTGGAAAAGCCACGAAGTCGCACTGGGAGCCTCAGGGGAGCTGTTGGCTTTTCCGAGCTTTTTTTAAAGAGCAGAGCAGAGTTTTGTGTGGCAGTGAGCACACCAGTTACGGCCTGAACAGCTGGGAGTTCGACGTGGGTGCTGTGGTGGGTGCCGTGGCCCCGGATGGTTGGCCTGAGTGAGCGTCGGGTTAAGCGCGTCCTGAATGACAGGTCTGTCCTGAATGACGGGTCTGAGGCACAGACAGTAGACGGGGATGAGCTCCGGGCTTTGGGATCATGGCATTCTGGAAATAGCCTGGCCCAGTGGGTCGCGGTGGCTGAATGGGTGTGAAGACCGGGAGCCACGCCCAAGTCGGGGTCCACCTCCAAGGTGCCTGATCCACTGGTAGGCTCTGGCATTGGGGCATGCTCCCCATGGCAAATATTCGGTGCCAGTAGCCACAAGGTGACTTCACTTTCTGATAAAACCCCTCTGACACCTCCTCTCTGCATTCTCAGTAAGGTTCAAGGTTCCCCCAGTGACCTTCTGGGCTGATTCCAGCCTCGTGGGCTCTGTTCTCTTGCTCGTGTGCGCCCTCCTGGCCTCGTTTCCAGAGACTTCCAGCTTCACGCTTCGCACAGCACATGCTCGTTGCTTCTATTTCCCTCCCCGTTCTCTGATATTATCTGTACGTCTCTGTGTGGGCAGGACCCGCAGCCTGTGACACCCCCTCCAGCAAAATGTGTGACGTCTATTCATTGTTAAGACTCAGTGTAACTATGACTTCTTCCAAAAAGCGTCCTCTTAGGCTCTTTGAGGTGTGTCTCCTCTTTTTTAAAAAAAAATTTTAACATTGATTTATTTTTGAGAGACGGAGAGAGACAGAGCATGAGAGCAGGGGAGGGGAGAGAGAGAAGGAGACACAGAATCGGAAGCAGCCTCCAGGCTCTGAGCTGCCAGCACAGAGCCCGACGCGAGGCTCGAACCCACGAACTGTGAGATCATGACCTGAGCCGAAGTCAGACGCTCAACCGACTGGGTCACCCAGGGGCCCCTGAAGTGTGTATCTTCTTACCCTGAAAGCTGCCTGAGTGTTTCTATTACAGAACGTTGTACTGTAATTCCCTGCACCCCCACTAATCTGATACCGGGGGGCAGGAGCTACGGCTTCCGTCCCTGGTACACTCAGAATCCGGGACACAGAGCTTTGTCCACCTGCAGGCACAGTAAGGGAGCATCCATCTTCCGGACAAGGTTCCAGAAGCTTCCAAGAGGTTTGTGGTCCTCCCCGGGAGTGGGAACCCACAGGGACAATATAAAACCTGGGGACCAAGGCAGGAAACCAGGGCTCAGATACCAGGCGTCAGGGAGCCCAGCTCCAAAGCCCGAGTGCAACGGGTGTAATGGGCCCATCGCGGGCAGAGGGGTTCACCCGGGTTGAAGACACCGAGAGCCTCCTTCCGGGCCCCACGACGGCCAGCTTGGTCTGTACCAGACGGCACAGGGTGGAGGCCAAGGGACCGGGCTAAAGGTTGAAGCTAAGACTGAGTCGTGGGGTGCGCAGTGGCAGTCATGCCCTCGGTGGACATAAATCACGTTTTTTCAAGCATTCATTGCTCCCTTGCTTTGCTCTCCCATGACGGTGCATTGGAACCAGACTCGGGGCATTCGCAGAGAAGTCTGCGTGGCTCTCCCTTTGCCCCAGGTCCCTCGCGTGGACAGTAAGGACAGCGTCCCCGAGGGACCGGGGGCGCGCACACAGCCCTGCCCGTGAGCAAAGCCACCCGAGCGCCCGCAGCTGCCCCACGCCTCCCTGGGTGCGCTTTGCTGCCCTCTGCCCGCTGGACAGACAGCGAGGACGCGGAACACAAGCTGCGCGTGAGTCAGAAGCCCTGCCCTGTGACAAACGCCTCTCGGACGGGTTGGGACAAGAACGGAAATTTGTTGGGTCAGGAGACCCAAAGGATCCAAGTGCGGATTTGCTTCGGAGCCAGCGGCATCCAGGGGTTCAGTGGCATCAGCAACACTTGGTGGGTGTTTATGTTTTAATTGCTCTCTCTTTCTCAGGTCTGCTCGTGTTCTGTGTCGATTTCATTGGCAAAGAAACATCCCCCCCCACTGCCCCCCCGCCGAGCGGCACAGAGGATGAGACCCCCGACAGTTCCAGAGACTAAGCTCTGTTGATGAAAGACCCCCTTCCCCGGAGACCAAGCAGAATCCCAGTGGCCCCTTTTCGGCCCCATTCGGCACTCAAGGCCATTCCCCAAGCGGCCGGGGTGCAGGGAGTGCGGTGTTTGAGGGGCCACCCCGGCCAGGCCGACTCCGAGCCTGCGGTCAAGCAGTCGGGCAGGAAGGGAGCTTAGCGGTGACCTGGTCAGCTTCTCCCGCTCAGTGTGTCACAGGGGAGCGGCTGTGAACACACCACACACTCACGATCGCAGCTTCGAGAACGAAGAAAAAGATGAACGTAAAAGCTATGCCTCGCCCCCCGCGTAGAGATAAGACCCCTCGTCATTCACTCTGTCCCCACTTTAGAAGTTTTCTGCGTCATCTGGGGGGCGCTCATGTGGCTCAGGCAGGTAAGCTTCCGACTTCAGCTTCTGTCGTGACCTCATGGTCATGGGATCGAGCCCCGTGTCAGGCTCCGTGCTGACAGCACGGAGCCTGCTTGGGATTCTCTCTCTCCCTCTCTCTCTCTGTCCCTCCCAGGCGTGCGCTCTCTCTCTCTCTCTCTCTCTCAAAATAAATAAATACACTTTAAAAGAATAAAGAAAAGATAAAAGTTTTCTAAATAATTTGACATATATTTATAGTTTAAAGCCTTGACTTTTACCATAATCATTTTCTTTTGTCATTCAAATGTTTTTTTAAATTTTTTAATATTTATTTATTTTTGAGAGAGCGAGAGAGAGAGAGAGAGAGGGAGACAGAGCATGAGCAGGAGAGGGGCAGAGAGAGAGAGACACAGAATCGGAAGCAGGCTCCAGGCCAAAAATCAATGCCCCAGTCTTTTAAAATTTTTTTGTTTATTTATTTTTGAGAGAGACACCTAGCATGAGCAGGGGAGGGGCAGAGAGAGAGGGAGACATAGAATCCAAAGCAGTCTCCAGGTTCCAAGCTGTCAGCACAGACAGCCCCGACGTGGGGCTCGAACCCACAAACCTCAAGATCATGACCTGAGCCGAAGTCGGTAGCTTAACCGACTGAGCCACACAGGCATCCCTCAAAAGTATTAAAAAAATATACTTTAATGGCAACACGACCTTCCCTTATTTTTATGGGGGAGGAAACTGAGATTGGGAGAAGGAAGTAATTTTCCTGCATTTGTAGCTGAGCTGAGACGAGCTGCCAGGTGCTTGGATCCTGGTTCTTAGTGTATCATTTGTCTCCAGTCTTCTGCCCACGTATCTGCAAGGATGAGGAAGTGTTCGTTTTCTTATTTATTTTTTTTTTTATTTTGAGGGTGTCTATCAAGAACCGAGGGACAAATAGTAGAGACACATCTTAGCCAAGGAAGATACTGCTTTCTCTGTGGAGACTGCCTGAGCCCTAAGACAGGACCCTTCAGGGGCCTGACCGGGGCGACAGTATCTAATGGGATAGTATCTAATGGGTGAATGAAACTACATTTTCCTAAACTTTGTAAAGGCGGAGGCTATTTTGCAAACACACGTTCTTTCTAAGGCAGCATGTGTGCAGGGAAAGTTCCAGATCTTGCTTCTGCCTCCATATTTTCACTCACTGAACAAATGTTTATTGCATACCTGCTCCGTATCAGGCACTATTCTTAGTAGTGAGAAGAAGCCTGAAAAATAAGGGCCGTGCTCTCAGGGGGCTCGCGTGCTATGCAGGGGAGGTGGGACAGAAAGTTAGACAAAGAAACGAAGTAAAATAAAAAGTATCGGAAGGTGATGGATAGTAAGCTGGGAATTAAAATGGAGAGTTCTGATAAAGACCGGGGTGTTGGGGCGCCTGGGGGGCTCAGTGGGTTAAGCGTCCGACTTCGGCTCAGGGCATGATCTCGCGGTTCGTGGGCTCGAGCCCCGCGTCGGGCTCTGTGCTGCCAGCTCGGAGCCTGGAGCCTGCTTCGGATTCTGTGTCTCCCTCTCTCTCTGCCCCTCCCCTGTTTGTGCTCCGTGTCTCTCTCAAAAATAAATAAACATAAAAGTTTTTTTAAAAGACTGGGGCATTGGTTTTGGACTAAGTTGTCAGGAGAGGCTACTTATGATGTGAGCGTTAGGCTGGGGAGAGGGGAGAGTCAGTGCAAATGTCCTGGGACAGCCTATGCAGGGCTTGATTGAGGAGCAGAGGGAAGGCCGGCCAGCGTGGCCGAAGGAGGGGACTCTGTGGATCAGACGGATGTCGGGAACAGGCAGGGCCAGGTGAGGAGTTGGGTTTTGATGAAAGTAAGGGGCTGCTGGGAGTTTTGTGGCTGGACGGCGCCGTGATGATCTGATTTGTGTTTGGAAGAGCACACTGGCTTCTGCTGGAGAATGGAATTGTGGGGCCAGGAACGGAAGCAGGGACTCGGTCGTGGCGGGGCAGACACGAAGTGGTCGCGCCCCGAACGGCGGGGGCAAGTGGCTGGGACGGCTGTGTTTCGGAGTCCGCCGGAGCGGACGCAGGGTGCCCAGCAGTGGGTGTTTACGGGCAATTGCGTGCAGGGGTGCAGGACGTGAAAGCTGCTTCCAGAATAATCCGAGAGCCATTACCCTCAGGGCTGCGGACAGCGTCCTACCACGGCGAGGCCCCTGAGCTCCTGCTCTGTCTGTCCGGGGCCCCAGCTTGCAGCGATCCCCCCACCCTTGAGGCCCACATCCCCCGCCCCCCCTCCTGTTGGCCCCAGGATGGCCTGTAAAGGGGCCGCTAGATGCACGCGGGGGGCTCAGGTGAGGAAGGGCCACGAGGCGACTGGCCACAAAAGCTCCCACATGGGCCGAGTCAGTGATAAGTCAGCCTCGCAAACCTCCCCCTGAGTGGCTCCCAGCACAGAGCTGGGGACAGGGCCGGCCTGGGAGACAGGACCCCTAGGGACCAGGTTACGTGTTAGAAAGGAGGCACAGTTTGGGGGCGACCCTAACATTACAGCACTGAGGTTGGAGGCGTTTGGGCCCAGGTAACGCCCCCCTCCAGCCCTTTGCTCAGCCCCAGCCTCCCTTCCCAGACCCCCAGCTTCCTGCCTCCGCCTGGAGGCCCTCCCTCCTCCTCTGAGGTCCTTGGGGACCTGGCGCCCTCATGCTCCCTGCGGGCGGGGAGTCTCTTCGTCCTCTGGGATCTGGAGCATTGCTTAGTTATTCTCTCTGTGGTGTGCAAGTCCGTCATCTACGGTTTGCGGACACTTTCCGGAGGTCAAAACAGACGTGCACACACGTCAAAGAGAACGCGCGCCATGTTGCTTTTCCAGCCAGTGGCTAGTGGCAGGTGCTAAGCCACACCTAGGGGGTGGAAGATGAGCCCGGGGTCTCTGTGGCTCACAGTTTGCAGTACCTGGGCACCCACCGTACACGCTCCAATTAGAAGCTCATTAAAACTAGAATATGCAAAGGCGATACTGATTCCAACACCAGAAACCAAATCCGGGGCAAGCGGACACAGCATTTTCAGGATTAAAAGTGGGTGTGAGCTGGTACCATGGGATGCTGCCTGAGGTGATGATGCTTTTGGGTAAACCCACAGCAATTTGAGCAACAGCAGCACAAAGTGAAAGAAAGGTTTCTACGTCTGAAATATTTGTCACGTAACTAAGGTCGAGATTGTAGGTCAGCTGATTCTTTGCCTGTTTTAAAACTTTATTCCAAGAGGGACAATTTCAAATATTAAATATTCATGGTGGCGTCTTTCATTTTTAAAGCGATTTTTATTTGGCACTTATTTTGTGCTCATGTATCTTTGTTTTAGCATTTTTTTTATTATCAAATATTTCTACTAGGTAGAGATCATTTTTTTCATGTCCCTGAAATGTATAATCTTTCTTATCATATGGATTTATAATAATAAATCATGTTATTTATTATGACACGTATTTCAGAGAAAGTTCCTTTTAGTCTAACCCAATCACAGAAAAATGACACTGTGTATTATTGTGGACACTCCTTGAAAACCACAGGAATACAGTGTTGCAAAAGAGCCCAGAATTACTTACGGTTTCAGGAATACCTTAGAATTCCTGGAAATTTCGGGATCTCTTTCCGGAGTCCCTAAGGTTTACGTCCTGTGGGGATTTGGAAGCACAGAAACGTACTGCGGAGGCAGAGCGAGGGATCTGTCGCAAATCTAAGGGGTGACAGCTGCGGGACCAAGGAGAGTAAACCAGTAATGTCGCCTGAGGTCCGTGCTTGGAGACAATGTGCCATTTGAGAGGGGTTTGGAAGGACCGGTAGTTGGTCAATCGGCAGAAAAGAAGAGAAGTACGTTCCATCCTGCGCAAGGTGCACAAGCAAAAGCCTGAACAGAAGAGGAAAGAGTACGTACGAAACAGCAGGAAGCCGAAGTAAAAGTCGGAACGTCCGGGGAGGGTTACAAAACTCAGGACCTGGAGGTGCGGCCACATCGATGCGCGCAGAGGAAGAGGGAAGGCTGGCAAAGCCACTGGAGAAGGGTTTGAGCCCGAGCATGTGCCTCGCTTTGCTCTCCTCAGCCTCTCCCCTGCGGCCTCTCCTCCTCTTCTCAGGAGCCCCCACCTGGCTCACACCCCCTCCAGGAAGTCTCCCGTGGGCCCATTCTTCTCAAACATCTTGCCATGTCCTCCTCTGCATCCGAACGCTGCCCTGACTCCTGCAACCAGAACGTGCTGCTTGAGGTGTGTGTGGTCCTCAGACCCCCAGATCGCACATCGGCCTCCCCCAGGGGCTTGTTGGAAATGCAGACTCTCAGGCCCCCAGACTCACCACCTCCGAATCCACACTCTCCTGAGAGTCTGGAGTGACTCGAATGCGCCCTGCAGGTAAGCTCTGCCCCCCCACCCCCCCCACGCTCCTTCCCAGGGTAAAGCAGCCCCGGGCATCGGCAGGGCGGGGACCTGCCCGGGCTGCTCTCCTGGCCTGGAGGGTGGCGGGTGGGCGGTGCGTCCTCTCTGTGTGCACACGGGACTTGCCTGTGGGAGGCTGATGCTGGACCTCTTTCTCCAAGGTCTGATCGAACTGGGCTGAACACATATGGACTTTTGGTTTCCAGATGTTTCTAACGTGCAGCCAGGGTGGACCCACTTGTCGCCATCGCATGGAAAGTTCTGGTCCCCAAGTGGATGCAAGGATGAGGAGCGCGTGCCCTGGGCCCAGCGAGTCGCCCCTGAGGAGGGTCAACATGGTGACCCTATCCGTGGAACGGACGTCTCCAGAAACCGCCCTGGGCCTGCTAGGAATGGGCCTTCTTGCTTCGCACCGGAGAGCACGGCCCCGACAGTGGCGGGAAGCCCACCCAAGAACGCGGGCAGCTGGCGTCGGAGCTCAGGCTCGGGGGTGCCCAGGAGGCACGGAGGTGACTCGCAGCTGCTTCCCCTGGGAAACACCCCCCCGCGGCGGCCCTGCTTTTGCGCCTCAATTTAGCCCTTCCCCGTCTCAAAATTCACACTCTAACCAGGAGTTTAATGTGGCTCTGTGCACACACACGCACACACACACGCAAAGACACACACGCACACACGTAGGCACACACGCACACACAAATACACACGTGCACACGCACACACCCATGCAGGCACTTTTCTTCCTGGGGCTATTTTTATGCACCTCTGTCTGCTTAGGTGCGGACCTTATCAGGCCGCTCCATTCCTGGCCCAAACACATAAAACCTCACGGGTCTCTGCCAGGATTTCTCTCCTCCACCCAGTCTGGGCTCAACATTCTTCCTCTGTGCCACCGAGATCGTGACCAGAGCCGACGTCGGACGCTTAACCCCCTGAGCCACCCCGGCGCCCCATCCTGATTTTGTATCTTAGTGTTTCCTATTTTCCTATGTGTGGCCATTGTCCATGTTGCTAATAGGTGACTCTGGGAAAAGGCTGACTTCCAGCCATTTGGAGTGTTTCAGCTACAAAGTGAACATTTCAGTCTCTAACATGGCTTCGAACATCCAGATTCAATTAAATCGTTCCGACACTTGATTAATCAGCCAATGTGCATTAAGCCCCTTGATGTCCAAGACACGGACTGGGTCACTAAAGGACACCCAGGAAGGGTGGGGCTTCACAGTCCCCCCTCCCAGACAAGGGCCCGGCTCCCTGGCCAGAGAGGCCATCCAGCCTTTTCCAATGATCCCTTTCTGGATAACGGGACACGTGCTGTAAGGACTTTTTTCTCTTTGTCTTGCTTTCATCTAAATACAAGGCAGGTGCACCTGGGTGACTCAGCCGGTTAAGTGTCCAACTCTTGGTTTTGGCCCAGGTCATGATCTCACCGTTTGTGAGCTCGAGCCCTGCATCGGGCTCCGTGCTGACAGCACAGAGCCTGCCTGGGACTCTGTCTCTCCCTCTCTCTCTCTGCCTCTCCTCTGCTCTCTCTGTCTGTCAAAAGAAATAAACTTAACAATTTTAAAACAAATACAAGGCAAAAGATACTGTCTACACAGGCCCATTAGTTACAAATGCGTGTGATGTTTTAGGCGTAAAACCTTCATGCTCGTCCGTGCAAACAGAACGTGAGTAGAATCTTGTTTGCTGTCTTACGGCTGCGCGATCTGGGGGGAGGCTTGTGGCTTTTTGTTTTTGGGTTTGTTTCTGCTGTTGTTTTTGTTTGTGCACTGAATCTGCACGGTGCGTGTTTGGATGCCTCTGTACCCAGTGCCTTGCTGCCTGGATGAAAGACTCCACCACCTTCAGTCCGTGAAGTAGGCGTGCGTATTCTTTCTGTGCCCAAAGGCTGGGGCAAGGGCCCCTGTAGCCCCAGAACTGAGCGAAGAAAAGGGGTCCCTGAGAAACTTGGTCCCTTCGGCACAGAGATCACAACCTCCAGTAGCCACAGAGGCAAGGCAAGCGGCACGAGGTGGGGAAGCCGGCCGGGCCCGGAGCCGCAGGGAGAGCCTGCCCTGCTTCAGGCAGACCGCCGAAGACCCGTGTTCCAGGACCGCACGGGGAGCCCGTGATCTGGAACAGAACATGCAGCCTCCCGGCTTCGAGAGGCCTTGCGCACACCACATAGGACCCTACGTCTGTGGGCTGGACGTGGCTCGAGGGCCCCGACCTTGTCACGTCTGCTCGGGGCCATTGGCAGAGCGTAGACGTGAGCCCCCGCCCCAAATCCAAACTCCGGACTGCTTTCTGCGGTTGGCTCGGTGGTTTGAAAATACATGAACCAAATCCGTTGGGATGGCGTGTCTCTGAGAGGCGTGTCAGCCCCGTTTTCCGCAGACCTCACCACTCCCTGTTGTCTTGCGCTCGCTCGCACGCACACACGGACGGTCCCCACCTGCCCCTTGTCGGCACGCACGTCTTGAACGGTGTTTACACGCACACGTGCCAATCTCTTGTCTCTCCCGGGTTTACAATCTCATGGGAGACGTAAAACAGAAGATTGGGTAACTGAGCAGCACCGACATCCTGGCCCAGCAGCGTGGCGTGTTGGTGACACGGTTTCCCACCCTTCCCTACTGCCGCCACTGCAGACTCGCAGTCTGTAACCCATCCTTAGTTGCGACATTAGAAACCAAATACGCCAAGCGTCAACTATGGTGCCTCACGTATGGTAGGAACTCAATGTACGGAAACTAAGTCTTGTTGTGGTTATTATTTTATGAGGATTATTTTTATTAGCGTAACTTGCATCCGTAGGCACAGAGACATAGGGAAATAGCCTTGGACTCAGCCAAGGCAGAAAGGCTTAGATTCATAAACCTACATGGCCCCTTAGCTGTGTTTCTTATACACAAACAGAATGGAGGTAGAATTCTAAAGCCCCAATTAAGTGGAAAAGGTCGCTTTCTGTGGGAACAATAGGCCGGAGCGAAGCAACAACAAAAAAAAAAGCTACTTAGTTTGGCAACCTTTGTTCGGAAGAATCCTCTGAAAAAAGCCCCCCCTGGAACCTTCTGAATGGGGCCTGAGCCAACCTTCTTAATCCTCCGCCTGTCTCACATAGGGTTAATTCAATGCTTGGGAGGAGGTGGGTCTCCCTTTTGTGGCGAAAGCTGGTCACAAAACAAAAACCAATTGCGAGGTTCCAAAGGCGTTTCTGGCTCACGCTCTGGGCTAAATACGCAGTGCGGTTCACCTTCCTTCTTGGCCCAGAGGGGGGTGGAGAGAACGCTAAACCTCTGGAACACACAGAATTTGCTGGAAAAGGTGAAAGTTCCGTTGCAAGTTCCAAATGGAATGCAGACTCCAGGCTTTGCCCTCCTGTCTGTCCCTTGTGGGGTGTGTGCGTGCGTGTGGGGAGGGTCCTTCGGGTGCCCCCCACCCCCAGAAACAGCGGGCCATCGAATCTCGGGGGTCCGGAGAGCCTGGACTCCGGTTTGGAGAAACACTACACTGAAGCCCCCCCCCCCCATCTCCTGTCACTGGCTCTGGGAACTTTCTTTAGTGACACACGGCTTCCCGGGGGAACAAGCCCAAGCAGCAGTCACAGGTGGGAATTGAATCAGCCCCTCGGTGTCGCTGGTGATGAACCAGTTTGCTTATTTAGATGATGGAGAAATGAAGACACTGAAAAGCATGAAATTGTGGCTACAAATGGAAGGTTCACCTCGCCTTTATGGGTCTTTTGTGGAATCTCCTTATTTAAATATGATGTTTCCTTAGATCTTAAACGTGACTTTGGACCAATTGGAATCGCGAAAGATATGAGCTCTTAGCGCCATCCACGTGTCCTTGGACAGTTTGTGCGGTTTCCCTGGGCCTCTGCTCCCTTTTGGTAAAATTCGTATGGTTTCGTCCGTCTGGGAATTTAGGCTGAGAATTGAATGAAATCATGGTGGCCACACCCTGAGGGCTCCGGTGTGCGAAGCCCGGACTCACTCACCTGCACGTGGGATCTTCACTCCCGTGCGGACCTGGGACCGGACACTGACGTTACTCACAGACCGAAATGTCAGGCACGGGAACTGAAATTACTGGCCCGGGAGCACAGACTTGGCACACGATGGAGCCCAGACGCACAGGGAGCCCTGCTGACGTCAGAGCTCAGGGTTTTCAGCAAGACCCCATCACCCCCAGACTTCAAGGACGATACTCTGCGCGGAGGAAATGTTCAGGTGCTGACGCAACGATAGTGGCCTTTTCTTGTTTCTTCGAGAAGAAGGGGAACCCCAGGTTATGATCCCATGGCTGTGAGATGGAGCCCTGGGTCAGGCTCCTCACTGGGCCTGGAGCCTGCTTGGGATTCTCTCTCTCTCTCTCTCTCTCTCTCTGCTTCTCTCCACTGCTTGAACACACACACACACACACACTCTCTCTCTCTCTCTCTCTCTCTGCTTCTCTCCACTGCTTGAACACACACACACACACACACACTCTCTCTCTCTCTCTCTCTCTCTCTCTCTCCCTCAAAATGAAGAAGAAGAAGAGGAAAAAGGAGGAGGAGGAGGAAAAAGGAGGAGGTCTAGGAGGAGGAAGGGAGCCCCTCTTGTCCATCCTCTGGTTTGATGTCCCCCTGAGGACAGTGTAACATCACCCCATGGACTCACTGAGTCTCCAGGTAATTAACAAACGAGTGCTTTGTTTTGGAAATAATCATGGGCCATTGCTGTTGGTCTGGGAAAGGAGAAGAAGACAACGTGCAATGAGAATGTTTTCAAACACGTACCTTGAATCCTCGTGCAAGCAGCTTTCAGGAAATGTCCTGTGTGTCTGGGGACTATTCTTGGTCACTGACCTCGTAGAATTGGGTCCTCCAGTGTTTCTGTTGTGAGTGAGCCTGAATCTTCCTGCTGCGCCCGTCCTTCCAGTCATGGACACAGAGGAAGAAGGTGGCCTTCTGTCGCCATCTTTTGTTTGCCTGGGTTCCCACCATGCTTCCCACAGAGCGAGTGTCTCCTTCAGACCTGGAAAGGCAGAAAGGCATGAGCCGGGGCCTCCTGCCCTGGCCTGACCTCTTCCCAGCGATGTGAGTCAGCCTTGTTTTCCTCAGTCACCTAGAAGCCCATTTCCAGTTTGACAAACCCAATAAGTATCTGTTCAAATGATCATGATAATATTTTTAATACTTATTAATTTTTGAGACAGCACGTGCCCATGCGTACATGTGAGTGGGGGTGGGGCAGGGAGAGAGGGGGACAGAGGATCCAAAGTGGGCTCCACGCGGTCAGCACAGAGCCTGACACGGGGCTTGAACTCACGAACCATGAGATCATGACTTGAACCAAAGTTGGATGCTTAACCACTGAGCTACCGAGGCGCCCCGATCATGATAATACTGATACGTGTATCAGAGAGCAGGGAAGACCCCATTAGGACGCGCGGCCCAGGAGATGCCTGTCGGCCTGATCTCCACGCAGTTATGAGCACGCTCACCACTGTGATGGAGGGAACTTGTCCCCCCATTTCTCTTCCCCGTCACCCAGAGTCCCCATCCAGTCCTTGTCATCTGGATGGCAGAGGCAAGACAAAGACTGGAGGGCTCAAGGGTGGGGCGTGTTCTTGGTAAGAAGTAGAGCGATTTAGGGGAAGAGGAGAGACCTTGTCTTCCTTTGCCTTCCCACTCAAAGTCCTTTCTGAAGAGATGTCCGCAGGGGGCGATGAGGGGAGCGCAGAGGGAGGGCCGGGGTGATGGGGGAGAGGGGAGTTCCCGTGCCAGGTTCTTGGCCGGAAGGGACAATAAAGACTAGTAGCACCAGTAGCAGCTAGCGGTCGCTGAGTGCTTGCCGGATTTCCAGATGCTCCTCACCCGGGTTTTCTGGCTTCTTTCACAAAAGCCTTGGAAGGCACACGCTTGTGTTTTCCCCGTGAGCCCACACGGACCCAGATACTCAGATATGGGAGTAACTTACCCAAGGCACGGAGTCACCATCGGTGCCCCAGGGTTCAGCCCGGGCTCTGGCGGGGACCCCAGCCCCACAGGACAGGGAGTTGGTCTTCACCTCCCAGCAGGGCTCGGCCCCCCCGACCCCTGGAACCCGGCCAGGCCAGCGATGAGATCGCCACACCCCCGCATCTGCATGCTCCAGGCTTCTGCTCCCCAAACAGCACCCACAGAGCAGTCACCTCCTCTGTGCTCACGTTCTCAGACGCGGGGGTTGGGGGAGGAACCAGTGTGCAAGAGAAGCCAGCGCTCCGGGATGGGGCGGGGGGCGCTGGTGGTCCAGTCCTAACCAGCATCATTGTCTGGCTCCGAGGTGTGGGAGCTCCGGGGGCAGCAGGGAAGGTTGGGGTGGGGGGGACTTCCCACCCTGGGCCTCCAGGGCACCAGCGAGCCTTTAGAAACGCAGATGCAAGTAACTTTTCTAGGTGGGTGGGAAGGGAAGAGGGTCTTCTAAAGCCTTAGGTCCCTGTGAGCGCGGCTCCCCCAGCTGAGCACGGCCCCCAGGGGCTCTGCCTCACCTGCCAGTCAGTCCTGTCTTCCCATACGGGGGACTCCAGGTCCCGAGTGCTGGTGCGCCGGCCTTCCTCCCACTGAGCAGTGAGACCCTCCCTGGGGTGGGGGGGGACCCGATTCATATCGGTGCTCAATCTGAGATTACCCTATGACAGCAAGGACGCTTGCCCGCAAAAACACACTTTTCAGGGGCACCTGGGTGACTCAGTCAGTTGAGTGTCTGACTCTTGATTTCAGGATCTCACCTTCCATGAGTTCCGGTCCCATGTCGGGCTCTGCGCTGACAGTGAGAGCCTGACTGGCGTTCTTTCTCTCCATCTCTCTCTGCCCCTCCCCTGGTCATGTGCTCACTCTCTCTCTCTCTCTCTCTCTCAAAACAAATAAATAAACTTAAAAAAAAAACCCCACAATGATAGCAACAACTTGAAAAAAAACCCTGACCTTGGATATTTATTCCTTGGTACAAGTTAGATTAAGATGTTTGTTCTTTCTGAAAGAATTTGCAGTTTTTGCTAATTTCTAGTTTTTCATATGTACCAGGTGCTCTCCTGCCCCAGAGCCTTTGCACTTGCTATTTCCTCCTGGGAGGAGTTTCCCTGGACATCTGCCTTGTGGTCTCCCTCCTCTCTGCCCTCCTGGCCACCGTGTTCATAACAGAAATTCCTGCTTCCCTCCACACACACTCCATCCCGCCTCTCTTAATCTTTGCCCGTTGTCCTTACCATTGTCTGACTTACCAAATGGTTTGCTCTTTATTTGCTCATAGTGCCCTTTTTGACTGTAAGCCCCCGGAGGATAGGCTTGTCTTTTATGCGCTGCTGAACCTTCAGTGCTTGTGACAGCACGCGGCATCTAATTAGCAGAGAGTAAATATCTGGTGAATGAATCCGTGAGTAAACTGTGGCTCAGAAGCTCAAGCGGGGAGTTTGTTTTGTTGGTGACACACTGTGGTCACAGGGCTCTTTGCACGGGGACATCTGCTGCCCGGCTCAGGTCCGCCCCAGGGACCAGGGCGGACTGGCTCCTTGGGGGCTGGCCTCTTCCCAGCGGACAGGAGTGGGTGGTGAGGTGGCACCAAGGCCTTGGTGGAGGGCACACCGGGCCAGGGGGACCCAGGGCGTCCACGGTCTGACAGCCATGGCTTCTCCCCTGCCGTCTCCCACATCTGGGTGGGTTATGCCCGGCAGTCTCTTCCCTTTGTGAGGTTTTGATTTTCCCATCTGAAAACTTAAAACCAGGAAGGCTACCTTGCTGGGTTTCTATAAATGGCTACGGATTGTCTTATGAGAAATTAGAAACTTTTTTTTTTTTTTTTTAGAGAGAGAGGGACGGAGAGAGCAGGGAGGGGCAGAGAGAGAGGGGGACAGAGGATCCGAAGCAGGCTCTGAGCGGGCAGCACAGAGCCCGATATGCAGGGTTCGAACTCATGAACTGTGAGATCACGACCTGAGCTGAAGTCAGGCGCCCCATTTTCTATTTTTATTTATTTATTTATTTTTAGAGAGAGAGGTGGGGGAAGGGCAGCAGGGGAGAGAGAGAGTCTTAAGCAGGCTCCACGCTCACCATGGAGCCTGACTCAGGGCTCGATCTCACAACTGTCAGATCATGACCTGAGGTTCCCTTTCTTCTTGAAGAAACAAGAAAAGGTCACTAAAGTGGGGGGACCACATGACATTTCCTACGCACAAAATATTGTACTTGAAGTTCCCGACGTGGGCTAGATCCCGCCACCCTGGGATCATGACCTGAGCCGAAACAAAGAGTCAGATGCTCAACCGACTGAGCCGCCCAGGCGCCCCAGAAATCAGACACACTTCCATTTCTCCCAGCACATAGTAGGCATGTCGGACGGGCAGGCACTGTGGGTGTGAACGTCTCCACACAGAGGTGGCTGGAATGATGGCCACCAGGGGCCTCCTGCACCTGATGTCTCCTGGCCCCTCTGGAGGCAGGCAGGTGTCCTGGGGAAAGACCGACCCCTGGACCAGCACAGACCACGGCAGGCTGCGTGCCTCCCTCCTGGGGCTGACCCCCGAGTCTCCACTCGTCCTCTGGGAAAATGGACATGTCAATCCGGGCTTCGCTGAGGAAGTGTCCTGAGCCCAGGACAGCGCCCCCCACGTGGCCTCGTGGACCCAGCTCGGCTCCATTCTGTGGGGTTTGCAGCAAACACACTGTTAGTCCTCACCACCCACCTCCCACTTGTCTCCACGCCTCCAACCTTCCTGCTGGTCCTTTTTTATTTATTTCGCTATGAAAAAAGTATCGGAGACATCTCGTCTTGCAGGGATTTTCTCAGGCTTCGTGATGAAGGCAGAAAGCTCTGCAGTTAAATATTTCTAAGCTGAAAGGTAAGACATTTATACGTGTGATTACCAGCTCAGGCATCTCTGTTCGGTATCAGAGTGTGGTGCAAATACCTGAGGTCCCGGGGAGGACGGACAGCCACTTCCCCACGTGGGAAAAGGAGAAAGCTTGAGAATCACTGAGCTTTTTTGTTAATTTTAAAACTTTTCAATTTTAAAAATTTTTAGATAACATGAGCAGGGGAGAGGCAGAGGTAAAGAGAGAGAATCCCAAGCAGGCTCCGCCCTCAGCATGGAGCCTGACCTGGGGAGCGGGGAGCGGGGGGCGGGGGGGAGGTTGTCCTGGCATCATGACCTGAGGCAAAATCAAGAGTCGGCCACTCAACCCACTGAGCCACCCAGGTGCCCTCAAAATATCACTGAGCTTTTCACAAAAGCCGTGGAGGAACTTTAAATGCATTGTGCCAGGTGCAAAGAGCCAATCTGAAAGCCTACATACCGTACAAGTCCAAGTATAGGACATTCTGGAAAATACAGAGCTATGGAGACAGTAAAAAGGTCAGGGGCCACCATGAGCCCCAGGGGAGCACAGGGGACTTGGAGCGCGGTGGAACAACCTGTATGACACTGTAAGGATGGGTATATCTCGTACATTGGTGCAAACTCATAGAATGAACGACACCGAGAGTAAACACTGAGGTCAGCTGTGTGCTGTGGTTAATACCAGTGGACCAGTAGTGGCTCATCAGCTGCCTCGAAGGTGACACACTAAAGCAAGATGTCGATGTTAGTAATAGAGAAAATGTTGGGGGACAGGAAGGGATGTATGGGAATGCTCTGCGGTATCTGTTCAATTTTTTGTTGGCCTAAAGTCTATTAATTGACACACACACACACACACAAACACACAGGAAAGTTCAAGAAAGCAGGTTCAGGGGCGCCTGGGTGGCTCGGTTGGTTGAGCGTCCGGTTTCGGCTCAGGTCATGATCTCACGGTTCGTGGGTTCGAGCCCCGTGTCGGTCTCTGTGCCGACAGCTCAGAGCCTGGAGCCTGCTTTGGATTCTGTGTCTCCCTCTCTCTCTGACTCTCCCCTGCTCACGCTGTCTCTTTCTCTCTCTCAAAAGTAAATAAAACATTAAAAAAAAAAAAAAGAAAGCAGGTTCACTAGAGTGGATAAGATTTAAGCAGGTGGAGGGGCACCTGGATGGCTCTGTTGGTTAAGCGTCAGACTTCGGCTCAGGTCATGATCTCATGATTTGTGAGTTCAAGCGCCGTGTCCAGCTCTGTGCTGACAGCTCGGAGCCTGGAGCCTGCTTCAGATTCTGTGTCTCCCTCTCTCTCTGCCCCTCCCTGCTTGTGCTCTCTCTCTCTCTCTCTCTCCCTCTCTCTCCAAAATAAATAAATATTAAAAATTTTTTAAAGAGTTAAGCAGGTGGAGCTCAGCAGTGAGCCCCCCACACCCCAACACCTCTGGGCCACACCAGGATGGACAGACCTGACGCACCTTCTGGCAGATCCCAGGTGACCTTGGTCTCTACTTCCCTCTGGGACAATGAACAAGCCATAGGCATAAATGAGAAGCTCGGGCATCAGTGTAGTGCCACGGGGGAGAGAGAAAAAGGTTTTCCACCAAACGTGTTTAAATCTTGGGTCTGCTGCCCATTAGCTGTTTGTCCTTGAACAAGTCACACCGTGTCTGGGCCTATGTCATCATTTACATTTGACCGGAGTTCATTGGTCAAATGCAAAAATACCCATTTATCAGAGGGTGCTGGGATTACTAATGAGGAAGTCTGTGTATGTACCCAGAACGATGCTCGTCACAATCGGCTGCTATTTCTTTTTTTCTTTTTTCTTCCTTCCTTCTCTTTTAAGAGAACAAAGAGGAGAAGAAGTGAGTGGGAGGAAGTGGTTCCTTGCTCATGTGCCAGGCTGGAGGGAGGCACTTGACAATGGGTCTCCGTACCTGAAACTTGCCTGCATCCCACCTGGGGGCCTCCCTGCACGCCATGCTCTCTGTTCTAGGTTCCATTTTGGTCTCTGTATTCAAGGGTGTACCTTTTAATGATTCTCTCCTGTTGACCCATATATCAATGTCATCGTTTCAACCAGCACGGACTTTGCTCCCAGATTTCTGTTTCCCCTTTGTCCCTTAACCATATCATTCTCGTGGTGACTACTCTATTGTGGGGCTGTGGATGTGTTCACCTGTGTCCGTGAAAAGGTACCCATGAAACATCCCCGTGCTGAGATTTCAACTTGAGACCTCAGGAGGTGGCCCAGTAGGAGGACTTACTTCGGGGTTGGGTCCCGTGCACTATTCTGGAGGACGAGACGGCACCCGGCTTTTAAAGCTGCCAGAGGGGCGCCTGGGTGGCTCAGTCTGTTGAGCGTCCGGCTTCGGCTCAGGTCATGATCTCACGGTTTGTGGGTTCGAGCCCCACATCGGGCTCTGTGCTGACAGCTCAGAGCCTGGATCCTGTCTTCAGATTCTGTCTTCCTCTCTCTCTGACCCTCCCCTGCTCACACTGTCTCTGTCTCTCTCTGTCAAAAATAAAAAACACATTAAAAAAATTTTTAAGCTGTCGGAGCCCAAGCTTGTGATTAGGGGCGCATCCTGTGTCTGGTCAGCTGTCAGAGAGCCAGTGCAGCCTCACCACCGTGCTCTCCTGCCCTGTCTAGGGCCATCCCCAGCACCTGTTAAGCCCCCCTGCCGGTAACTGCAGACCACGGATCAAAGGTCCACCTCCCAGTGGCCGAGGAAGTCATTTCAAGTAGGAGGTGGACATTCAGTTACTTACCAGCCCGACGGTACATGAACTTAATTGCGCCCTTCATCTCTCCAAGACATTCTCGTGTTTTCAAGAGGAAGAATCAAGTGCTGCTGTGTGATCTCAAATTAAGCACATGTCCTTCAAATGAGGCCACCACGGAGGTGACCGGGGGTGACTCCGCCGTGGCTCTGGTTGTTGGGACAGCTCAAGCCAGGGCCAGGTGGCGCCTCCTTCGGTGGCTTTGCCCTTGGCGGCCGTGGGGCGGGGAAGGGGTGGTGTGAGAGAGCAGCAGGGGTGGGGGGTGGGGGGGGCAATAACTTTATCCCAGTACATTCTCAGGCGGCTTCCCAGGGAGGGGCGTTCGTTTCAGCGGAGGCTGCACCCCCCGATCGGAGAGCTCCGGCAGCAGATGTGTTCAGTTAGAGAAACAAAGTCGAGCGGGAACCTTTTCACTGTAAATCCCGCCCATATGTTCGTGGGCCGCCTCTAGTGACTGCAGAGGGTCTTCTCAAATGTCCAGATCCCCTGTGCTGGTTTCTCCAGAGCAGATGTTCGCTTGGCTCCTATGACATTAATTTACAGACTTTACATATGCTGAGCCGGGGGCCCCACCCTGCGGCATGTGCTTTGCCGTTTGGTTCCCCAAAGCACGTTCTTATGGCTTCCTAGAAACTCTGGGCTGTTCTGCTCTTGCTTTCTCTGCGGTTCTGAAGGCTTTCCCCAGCACCGTTTTGGACTTGCCCTTGAACATCACAGATGGAAGCAGCGATCCCAGCGGCCCCCCGCCCCCCACATTGGCCACCAGAGGCGAGGAGAGGCATGGAGAGGTGGTGTGTCCCTGAGATTGCCAGATTCGGGGACCAGCTCAGACCCAGGGCCCAATCCTACCTTCTGATCAATGGAGGACCCTTTCTGTCTCAGACCCTGATCACAGTTTTACAGGCAACGCATTTAAAAAAAACAAACGGTTCAGCGATGTTTAATAGTTTTGTTTCTTTTAAAGAATGATATTAGAGCAGTTGTGGATTCACGGAGAATTGAGGGAAAGGTGCAGAGAGTTCCCACGCACTCCCCTGGCCGCCCCCCGGGCTCCCGCATTGTCGACATCCTGACCGGAGTGGGACATTCCTCATAACCCCTGGTTACATCCATGACACGTCGTCATCCCAAGTCCACGTTTACCTTAGGGCTCCCCGTTGGCGTTGTCCATTCTGCAGGTTTGGGCAAATGAATAATGACAAGTGTCCGCCATTAGGGTGTCCCACAGAGTAGTTTCCCTGTCCTAAGACATCCTCTGTGCTTTCTGTGTTCATCTTTCCTCTCCCCGGCCGCCACAGCCACTGATCTGTCTACGGTCCCCATAGTTTTCCCGTATTTAATATTTCTGAGGTTAAACTGTTACCCCCAGAGGTCATAGGAGTAAAGAGCTAACCGTCAAAGCTGAGGAGATTAGGGCTGGGTGTCCACTTTCAGGACAGAAGCATTTCAGAAAAGTCCAGGCCACAGCTTTCCTGTGAGTAACCAGAAGATGCTTGTCTCCGTGGATGTGGCCCAGCCATGGCTCCGGAGGACAGCCGCCCTTGTGGGCGTCATCCAGAGTGTTCCTTTCCGACATCCACTCCGTTCGCATGTTGGCACATATCCCCAGCTAGGGCGCCTGGTACTCCTAATTTATGCCTGACTCCCCAGGGTTCTGTCTTTGGACCCATCCGCTCGGAGCAGGACCTCGCTGGCTTGTTGCCCAGGATCCCCAGCACCGAGGACAGTGTCCGGTTTACAGCAGGTGCTCACCAGATAATTCTTCAAGACGAGACCAGATGTCCTATCCAAATCAGGCTTCCTCATGTGTCACACGTTCTAACCCAGAGCTCTGAAGTATTACCTTGGTGTTTCTCAAACCCTGGGGGACACAGGGAGCACCTAGAAGCCAGATTCGCCAGCCTCGCCCACGGGCGCTCTGAGCGTGTATGTCTGCGGTGGGCACGGCGGTCTGCATCTCAACCCAGACTGAGGTCCCTGCAGTATGCATCATAGGCGGACCTAGCAAGACTGAGCGCTTCAGGGAAGGGACACTGTCCACGCTTATCTGTGCTCAGTGACTTGGGGGTGTGTCTGGGCCATACGGGGATGTGCCGATTATCTCATGGTCTTAAGTCTAGTCCTAAGACATCGAGCTCTGCCCTTCCCAGGCTGATGGGACTGGAGCAGGTTGCCTCCCCGCTCTGAGCCCGTTTCCTCATTGTGGAATTAGGACGTTGGTCTATGTGTGGGGCTTTTTCAGTCCTTATTAGTCTGTGAGATTAAGAGTCTAGGGACCGTGTGCTGGTCACTACAGTTATGTGCCTGTAACCTTCAGAAAGGAGTGGAGGCGACGGCCATGTGCCCACTGTCCCTGTCACCAGCCGCCACTTTGCACACGGCCCCTCACTCAACCACGTGCAGGGTCCGCCCCATACCAGAGGAAGCAGAGTCCACGAGGCCTTCCTTCCCCTGGTCTCCTCGCTCCTGCCAGGTTCGCCTTGGCAGGTTTCCATGCTGGGCTCAGCCTGTGCTCCCCGGTTGTTTCAAGATAGACACCTTGTGGAAACTGCTTAAGACTAGAATGCTCAGATTCTGGTCTGGCTCTGCCACTGACGAGCTTGGGGCAGGTGGTGTGGTCATCCCTGACCACAGTGTCCCAGGTACACCATAGGGTGCACCTGCGTGGTTATGAGCCTGGAGAAAGAACAACATATATTAGTTTTTCTGCTGTGGCCTAAAGTTCTTTCGAGTTTGCCCGTGAGATGAGTTTCCCAAAAGAGGAAAGGATACGGAAGGTGACGAGATGGCCCCCATCCCCTGTGTCTAGGAAAACTGAAGCTGCTGACTGGAGAGGGAATGGGGTATCCTGGGGCAAGGGTAAGGACTTCTCTCCTGGGGTGGATGCATCCAGTGTAGAAGCCATCAGTCCACCGAAACCCAAGGTTTGCTTTGTTGTTGTTGTTGTTGTTGTTGTTTATAGTTTATGAAGGAATAATTTACACATATAACTTGTGTTTAAGACATATGACTTGAGGTTTTGATATACATATGCACTGTGAACTAATCCTCAAAAGCAAGCTAATTAACATATTCATCCTGAAAATAGTTACTTTTTTTTTGTGCATGGGGGTGAGAACACTTAATCATCTATCCTCTTAGCAAATGCCAAGAATGCAATACCATATTATTAACTATAGTCACCAGTCTGTACATCAGATCCCCGGAACTTAGTCACCTCATAACTGAAAGTTTGTGCCCTTTGACCAATATCTCCTATTTCCTTTCCCCCCCAGCTATTGGGAACCAAGTCTGCTCTCATCTGCTAAGACTTTGTATGACTTTAAATCCCATATGTAAGTGAGATAGTGTGGTATTTCTCTTCCGGAATCTGGATTATTTCTCTTAGCATAATGCCTTCCAGGTTCATCCGTGTTGTCACCAATGACAGATTTTCCTTCTCTGTAAAGGCTAAATAATGTTTCATTGTATGTCCATTTATTTATTGGTGGAGACTTAGGCTGTTTCCATCTCTTGGCTATTGTGAATGATGCTGCAATGAACGTAGGAGCTCAGGTATCTCTTTGAGATCTGATTGAATTTTATTTGGGAAAATACCCAGAAGAGAAATTGCTGGGTTATAAAGTAGTTCTATGTTGAATTTTTTAAGGAACTTCCATACTGTTTGCCGTAATGGCTGCGCCAACTTACCAACACTCTGCCAGGGCTCCTTTTTCTGTACTTCCTCGCCAACATGTATCCTTTGCCTTTTTGATACTCACCATCCTAACAGGTGTGAGGTTACCTTGTGGTTTTGAAGTGCATTTCCTGATGATCAGTGATGGTGAGGACCTTTTCATATATCTGTTGGCCATCTTTGCATCTTCGAGAAATGTTTATTCATGTCCTTTGCCCATTAAAAAATTGTTTCCCTAATGATATGTAGTAGTTTCCTACATATTTTGGAATTTTCAAAATATCATTATCAAATATATCATTTCTCCCATCCCATAGATTGCCTTTTCACTCCGTTTGTTGTGAAGAAGCTCAAAGATGTTTCCTAAGGCTGAGACTCCGGAGCTAAGAATAGAGATATTTGAGCTTTAACTGGCGTCCTCCTGAGAAGTTGAATCAATGGTCAGTGTCTGCGGCCAAGAAAAGTGTCAGCTGATGGACTATCATAGGATTCTGCCTTTAGGGTATCTGCATACTCAAAGAGACATCATCTTTAATGACTGTGATGCAAAGAATGTCTGAATAATTTAAAACAGGCCTTGGGCGTGCTGGCAATCAGAAAACATGCAGGTCACCTGCCTATAAAATTATGGGGCGGGGCTCTGTGTTGCTCTGAGAGCAGAGACAGGATGGGGGGGCTCCGAGCAGGGAGACGCGAAATCAGGAGGTGTGGTTTAGGCCGCAGGAGGATAGGTGGGGTCCAAACAGAGCTGGGGAGGTCCTCAATCTTAAGCTTAGCACAGCTGGATTATAACTCTTTGTAAATATCTCCAACCAGTGGAGGTATTAATGGGATGGAAAGAGGAGAAAATGAAGCAAGTCAGGAGGTTTTGACTCAGTTTTACCAGCTGTGGCAGGCAGGGACCAATCATGGGAGCAGAAAGCCTTCAAAGAAACAAGTGTGGCCAATCCTCAGCTGGTGCCTGAGAGTCAGAAACAGCAGAGAAACCACCAGGTACTGGAAGGTGATTTGCACACCTGTGCTCCGCATTCATCATGTTGGTCGGGGCGTGCCCGAGAGCTTATCTTGGGAGAGGAGGCTTGAAGTTAATGCAAATCAGGACTAAACACACTTGCCTGGATATTGAGTGAAGGAAGTAACTCAGAGACAAGATCTAAGACCTTTAGGAAGGATGCCATTTACCCCACCCAGTTTACAGGGACTGGTAGCAGGTGATTTGGAGTCAGGGCACTGGGGAAGCAGAGATGGGTATTTTATGGCAGACCCAAAAGGAAGATTTCTAACTAGTGATCTGAGCACTAAGGTATGCTTGGGAAACTTCAAGAAACTATACACATAGTCCAGAGTGGAGCCGAGATTAAGGGATTAGGTCTACCCATTTGGCCCCGAGGCCCCAGAAGGGATTGACAGGAGGCTCGAATGCCCCTGTGTGCCAGATCTGGGGCGGGACTGGCCCTGAGTCAGGACTGATATGGGCAGTCCACAATGCCAATGACCTAGTGTTTTGGTTGGTAGATGTGTTTTGAGTGGCATAGCCCGAGCTTGAATTTCAGAGAAAAAGGAAAGGTCTCAAAATCACAGGCTTCTTCTGACACTACGTGTGCAAAAGTCACACACACCAACTCCTGCTCACATCCTGGTGTCCAGGATATAGTCACATGGTCACACCCACCATAAGGGAAACTGGGAAATGTAGGCTTATTTGGACTGGCCACATGGCCACCTGATTTTGTTGGGGGTTCTAGTAGTGTGAGAAAATAGGGGTACAAATATTATTGGGGACCCACTAGCAGTCTATACCACAGGTATCCTTAGGGTCCAGAGGGATCAAGATAAAACTTAGAATATATAAAATGAGAAGATAGAAAACCTACTGAGAAAGGTGTTACTTGAGTGGAACTTGGAGTGATGTACTTGCTAATTTTTATGATAGCCGGCATCCAGTAGTTAGACGACCGTGTTCAGATGGCTTCCTTGAAGTTACGGCTTTTCTGATTGTAGAAACAATATTTCCTTGTACTTCATTTAGGAAAAAAATGCAAAAGTATAGAAAATCAAATAGAATTCATAATTATCACACCAGGGACTACCTCTTGGGGCCCCTGGGTGGCTCAGTCATTAAGCGTCCGACTTCGGCTCAGGTCATGATCTCATAGCTTGTGAGTTCGAGCCCCGCGTCGGGCTCTGTGCTGACAGCTCAGAGCCTGGAGCCTGCTTCAGATTCTGTGCCTCCGTCTCTCTCTGCCCCTCCCCTGCTTACAGGCTGTCTCTCTATCTCTTTCAAATATAAACAAACATTAAAAAATGTTTTAAAAAGGTAACTACCTCTTTTATGTTTGCACATATTCTCCATGTATTTATGTAGATCTATACCTCATATAGGTTTATGCTTATAAGAGAATCATAGAGTAGCAACCATCTTATAACAGAATTTTTTCAATTTTAATAATTTTACCAATGCCTGTACTCCGGCTTCCTATGTCCTAAGAATTCATTCTTTCTTTGCTGGAGACTAATCAAGGAAAAAAGAGAAGCAGGCTTCTCTGTGCGTGCCTTGGAGAAGAGGACATCTCAGAAAAGCCTGAAGAAGGAAAGAGCGGCATCCCCTCCAGACGCTGTTGCGGTGGGGACTTAGTCAGCAAGCCCGACCTGCCCTCGCGGCTCCCATCCACTCGGGCCCAGCTGGGGCCGTTCCTCCAATGCTGGAAAGGACGGCTGCAGGAGGAAAAGTGGAGAATGAAAGCCTCTCTCAGCTCCCCACCGTTCTGCGTTTACAGATACAGGTGTGGGGGGAGGGGAGGCCGCCGCATCCTCATCAGCCCCAGGTCTGCAGAAACCGCCTCCTCCGGGCCAGCCGCCTCCCCTGAGCTGCTGCCTGTAGGGCGCCGCATCCAAGTTCAGGTGCAGTGAGGTGTGTGTTTGTGCTGAAGGACGGGCGCAGCCTCCTGGATTGAACTTTAAGTTGCATGAAAATTATGTTTCCCAAGGTCGGCTTTTCCTTGGGGCCCATGTTAGTTTTAGTAACTAGGGGTGTGTTTGTACATGTGCGTGTGTGCGTGCATATTCGCATATGCGTGTCTGTGTGCATGCCTGCATGTGTGTGTATACGTGTGCACGTGTGTGCATGTGCGTGCATGCAGGTATGTAGGTCTTGGAGGGCAGACCCAGCTATATAAACATTTTATTGATTCCCAAGTCTGTCCTCATTAGGGACAGATGCTTTATAGCTGGTAAATGTTCTCTGAGATTTCAGGGTGAGTTAATATCCTTTAAACACACACGTGTGGGTGCACACACACACACACACACACCGTCACCACCTCCTCCTCCCTGACATGATAGATCGCAGGCTCGACCCCATGCTCGGAAGGTCATAGCGCGTTCAGGAATCAATGGCAGACTCTTCTTGCCCAGAGTTCCCCAGGGGAGCCAGAGCGCCCTGAACCTTGGCTCATCATTTCTCAGGGTCTTTCCGACCCGCAGCCTCCTGGTCCGGCCTGCGCTGAACGGAAGCAGGCCTCTTTGTTGCCGAAGCAGAGCACAGGGTGTGGGCCGGGGCTGCGTGGGACTTGGAGGGGGACCCCTGTCCCCCTGCACGGCAGCCACCCCCCCTGCAGGCCCCTGGGGCAGCGGACGCTTGCACAGGCCTCTTCTGGAGTGCTGTGTATTTGTGGAGAGAGGAAGAAAGGCAGCTGGCCTGAGAATTCACCAGCCCCACATGCGTAAGGGGTACATTTGAAAAACCCCTGATAGCCAAGAGTCTGCTGAAACCCCACATTGTGACGCCTTAAAGAGGAGGTGTCTTGGGCACAGCCCAGATCCAAGAGTCACCAGGCTTCACTGTCAGGCACCCTCCGCGGAAGACAGGTGCAGAGAGCGTCACCCAGGGAGATGAGCGGGCGGCAGCCCTGCCCTCCTTTCTGCCAAGGTGGTGGCCAGCGGGGACAGGAGGAGCTGCACCCCAGACGGGACAGCCGTGCGGGGACAGGGGCCTGCAAGACCACCTCCTGTCGGCCTGTGGTCTGCGGGCAGCACACCTCTCCCGGGTCAGAGGGCCAACTCTCAGTGCCCTTGAGTCAAGTCTGCTGCAAGTCTCACCCCTGGATGTCTCAGGCAGAACCCTGGCTGGCTGCTACTCTAAAGGGATCACGTTGCCCTTGGCTCCCAGACTCCGTCCCATGTAAAAATGGTGGTGCGCCTCTCTCTGCCTCAGCAACATACAGAAACATGTGGAAACGCTCCATTTTTCAGGTCCAAAACCATGTGCACCGAATTTTCCCAGACCTGATCTTAATATAGATAAAAGTGAGAAGCCCCGAGGGGGTGCAGGCTATAGAAACCCTGCATTGTCTGCTATAATTTAATCATCATGGGCTGCAGAATTTTTTTGCATAAATTACAACCACAAT
Source organism: Cryptoprocta ferox (assembly GCA_028646485.1). Taxonomy (NCBI): domain Eukaryota; kingdom Metazoa; phylum Chordata; class Mammalia; order Carnivora; family Eupleridae; genus Cryptoprocta; species Cryptoprocta ferox. Next base: position 129,051,258 of record CM053576.1, on the reverse strand, counting down.
GATAGCATCACTTTCACAAAAGGTGGCCTCCGATCGATTCAGCCCTCCGCGAGATGGCCGGGGTTTTGCCGCAGAGAAAGGAGGCCCTGCTTTCCCCAGGGTTGGCGATTGGAGGTGGGCCTCTCATCGTCGTTGGACCGCACCTTGGGCTGTTTGCCGATTCAGCTGACTTGCCTTTTCTTCTCGGCATGTGCTAACCACTTGGTTTCTATTTTTCTGGGAATAAGGGGTGATTGGTAAGAGTCCCACCCCTCCCCCGTCGTAGGTGGCACATTCGTCGGATGAGCCCCAGACCGGAGAAACAACAGAGGTGACCTGCTCCTGACAATGCCTTTCCCAACCTCTTTTTTCTCTTCCTCTCCTTTCCCCTATCCCTTGGACAATTTAAATTTTCTACGTTTTTAATGCTCTCGGGTCTTCTCATATCTGGAAAAGCACAGAATCTACGCGGCTCCAGCCTCCCTTTCCCCAGGCGCGAGCCCCCCGAGGAGACAGGACCCTGGGAGCGTGTTTTGTAAGCCTCTCTATTGAAGCAAGGCCTTTAGGCAGCCGTGCATGTCTGCATTGTGGTGGTCCCAGAGTGCCCTGGACAATCCCTCTGAAAGAATGGGGTCAGGAAGATTCTCAGGACAGAGGCAGCTAATTTCCATCGTCGAGGCTTTATCTCACAAAGGACACTCGATGTAAAGAAAAAAAAAATTAAGTCTGTGGAAGATTTGCTCCCCTTTCCAATTGTGTCCGGATGAAATGGAATATTTTCACATGTCCTCAAGAGAGTGATGCTTTCGGTGCCAAAACCTTCAAAATAGAATGAACATGGCTCATCACACCTATGTGCGGCGGCAGAAATATTGAGTGACACACTCCAAAGCTACCAGCATACAGTTGGTGTTTAATAAAGGTTAAGGGAATAGGTGAAAAATACTCACCCCTGTCACTGCCGCTCCAAAAAGTAGTGATGATTAATAGATGCAAATTTACACTCCCTTTCATAATCACAGCGGTATAAAAGCCTTATCTTCTTTTGCATCACCATGGGAACCTTTGATGTGTATTCCTGGGGGGCAAAACCGCAGACTGGCCCTCCTGTGTGTATGTGCACATGTGAAATGCAGCCTGGGGTCTGCGAGGGCTCTAATTGCATTGTGTGTATTCAGGGGTGGTCATGAGTCAACATGTTCCCTAGGAATGATAGAGGAAATCGCAGATAATGCAGCCTTAGGTAATAAAAGTTTTCCTCTGACTCTGTTTATCCGGGTAAATGGGCAGGGCTGAGTGGAGACGAATAGTGACACAACACAGACCGTTAAGAGAGACCAGAAGTAGGTTCACAGCAGACGATGTTTCCCCCTTCAGATCACATTATCCTGGTGCCCCCTCTCTAACTGGTCTGCAATGTCAGGTCGAACTGAGAGCCAGATAAAGTCCCTGGGGCAAGGCTGTGTGTGCGAGTGTGCGCGTCTGTGCCCGGTCAACTCCCTGAGTCTGGCCCTGTGGCTGTGAACAATTACCCAGGAAGTAGCCCCCTCTTACCGTTTGAATAGAAAACCTTCCCAAGGAGAACCCAGCCTCAGGGCCCCTGTCGGGGCAGAAAGAAAGGCTTGCCCACTCTCGGAAGGTGGCTTGGCTTAATGACATCCGCCAGTTCTGTTAGGTCCTTTCCACGTTTTCTACCTTCCCCGCCTTCATTCCTCAGATTAAGAGAGGAAAATCTATTGAACTGATTCGGTGGGGTTTCCCTTTTGTTACAAATAAATCTCCTCGCTCACTGAGATCTGGGACATTGGGGAAGTCAGTACGGCGGGCTCTGGAGCAAGGCTGACCTGGGTGCCCTTCCCAATGTCCCCGACGGCTGGTGCTTGGTCTCCACTCCCCCTCTGCTACTTCCTCCTTTCCAGCGACTCTTTCTTTACCCACAGAACAGGGGCAGTGGTGGCCAATGGCGCCCACCTTGCTGGATCATATGATACATAAGATCCGGTTTATGTAGGAAAAGCACGTGGCACCAATAGAAGCTTGATAAATAAAGAGGAACTAGTGCTGACCTTGTGTGTGTATATCAATGTATGCAATGTCCTTAATATTGGCTCAAAGCAAGTTCATTCTTCTGGATTAAAGAAGATAATGGGCATAAAATGCCAGAGGCCTGCTTCCTTGAAACATCTGCAGAGCCTGAAATAAGGAGATAATATAACAGGGTCTGAGCTCGGCCACTCATTGGTTATGGAAACTTCACGAGCTGCAACACCTCCCTGGCCTTCAGTTTTAAACAGAGCTGGGTTCTACATGATCCTAAGCAGCCGGGCACAGGGAAGCCACGTGTGATGGGGGCCTCTGTGCCGGCCTCTCTCCCCACAGTTCCTGCAGACCCGCTCCTCACTCCTCTCTGAAGGCAGTGGCCCCTCTTTTCCACTTTCACGTGTCTCCAGGCCATTGAGGGCCGGTTTTGTCGTGGTCCTGGGAGTGGACAGCGAAGCCTCGCCTCCCGGGGGCGGGTCTGGCTCCAGCATGCCCACCGCCTGCCCTGGGCATGCCCTGCCCCTTGACTTCGAGCCTTGGGTCCCTACCCTGCCGGTCAGGAGTCCAGGAGGTCAGGAGTCCACACCTCCCAGAAATGGCTGCACACTCGCCCAGTTTATTCCCTGGGAATCAGCATCCCTCTGCTGACAATCTGGGTTTGTCTCCCCCGCCTCAATTCACTCCCCTACTCGCTCCTTGAGTCCTACGTCTGTAACAGGAGATAGCCAACCCCAGGTTCCATCCAGCACCACGGTTCCACAACATTTTGAATCGGAGCCAATAAGGATGCCCAACATGGCAGCAACGAGGTGGGAAGCTGGTCACTCTGAGCAGTGTGCCTTGGTGCCAAAGGGACGGTCTCCTCCATCTGTAGGGACACAGAAGTCGGATCCCACAAGGAACAAAAGGAAGGCCGGGCAGCGAGAGCCAGGGAGGAAGAGCAGTCGGCGTAGATGGCAGCATCGAAGGTGACCAGCAGGCTGGGTCCCAGGGATAATTAGAGGCGGCCCGGCGGGCAGCAGCTGAGGCCCTGTCCCCAAGAGCCATTTCAATTGCAGAGTCGGTGCAGAAGGGCCTATTGGCCTGAGAGTCGTCTCTGCCCGGCCATTTGATCACAGGGAAATAATAGCCCCAGCCTCACTGTGTTAGGCTGCCGTGAGGACAATGACCCGCCGTGAAAGGAGTTAAAAAGATTCCGGAGAAAGGAAAGGCTGGCCCACACGGTGACAATTCAAGATCTTTTGGACGCTGTTAGCACGTTCTTTAATTAAGCCCCTCGTCTTCGGCTCATCCTGCAGAAATGCACCTGTCTCCCATCTGCCATCCGAAATGGGGGGCGGGAGAGTGACTTCACACTGTCACTTTCAGAGTTTTGGCCCACGGTGATTTTTCAAGGGAGGCTGCCACACACTGGCTTGCTCTTTCTTTCTTCCTCGCTCTGAACGATTCTATGAAAACCACATTAGAAAGTGTGTGGGCCAAGCAATTCCACGTATCAAAGGAAGAAGGTCGTAAATAGTATTCATTCCGAGAATATCAGGCACGCTACCAGCTTTCCATGCGAGGCATGAACCCCAGGGCCCCCTGAATTTGCTTAGTCTCCGCTTCAGCCCCCAAACTACAACTGCACCTGAACGCTGGAACACAAAAGAGCTTCCTCTACCAGGAGATTTGTGTTTTCTGCCGCAGAGTGTAATAAACACTCAGGGCCCGTGACGTGGGGTCATGTCATTTTCTGAACAACCCAGTTGTGTTTGTCGCCACTGTGGTGGTTGCTATTTTAGGCTGTTTGGTGCTTATTCCATTCTGCAAATGATTCCCGTTCGGACGGCCTGCTCCGGGCGTGAGGCCGTGTCCTGCCTGGAGGCGGCGGAGTGCACCTGTCTGTGCTCTTGGGAGACGTGTCCGTGCCAGAACCGTGAGCACGATTCCAGTGCCCGCCCCCGCTTCCCTACAGATGTTGGTGCATTTTCAGGGAGAGACCCTGAATGTGCCGGCTTCCTCTCGCACACAGGCCTGCTGTCTCCAAATCGAAGGGAGGCTGGTGCAAACCCAGCCCAGCCCGACTCGCACCGCCAGTGCCTGCTGCAGCTCAGAAGGGCCGTGCTGTTGTGACAGCTGCCTCCCAAGGACCAATCCTTCCCTCCTGTGGTGCTCGGGGAGATGTGCTTCCCCGTGGGATGAATGGGGAAGCTGAGGGCCTTCTTGATTTCCACAGGATACAAAGACAGTGCACGTCAGAGATCCCTGTCCGGGCTGAAAAATGACTGCGCCCTGAGAAGCTATAAATGGAACAGCGGGAAGTAGGTCTCGTCCCTACCTGGGAAACTGCCCCCTGATGGGCTCACCCATTAGACACCTGCTCCTTCAAGGCTGGTCCTCTGTATGCACTTCCCCATGCTGCCTGCCCCGCCCCCTCACGCGTGCCCCGGACACATCCCTCGGCCTGGGTCCTTACGTCATCCTTGATGTCACCTTTCATTCAGCACCGATTTGCTGGCTCAGGACCTCCATGGGTGCCTCCGTTCTCTGATCGTTTGATTATTCCATTATCAGCTCAAAAGCTCTCCGTGTCTGGGAAGCTGAGAGGGCATTTTTATTATATGGTTTTAATTATTTAGATAGAAGATGCCTAGCCTCAGAGTTATCTCCGCCGTCTAAAGAAAAATGGAGAATTACATTGGAATTCCAATCTGAAATGGAATTTCACATTTGAAATGCAACCTTGAAAACAAAACTATGATTCCATTGAAGGTATTCAGGAAAATCTGCAAATTGGATAAGCTTCGTGATTTTTAGCATTTAAAATAGATTGTGAGCCATTGTTGCTGTGAGTCACTCTTTGGGAGACTGGGGGCTGACGGTTGTTAACTCTCCTCTCAGGTGCAGGTCTCCGCCGTCTCCCAGAGTGGGCCTAATTTGGTGGCTGGGAGGGAGAGAGAGAAAGAGAGAGAAAGAGAGAGAGAGAGAGAGATCCACCAAGAAAGGTCTGACTTCTCAAATGGCACACAGCGTGTCTGTGAAATAGAGGAAGAGAACAAGGGTTTTCTAACGTTCAGGTGGGGCCTCTTTATGCCCTGCGAGAGCTCTGCCCCTTTCCACGATGAAACCGAGGGCTCAGTTCTGCAAATCACGCACACACGCACACACCCACGTGAGGAGGGTACAAACAGAGGGCTCCCCAAGGAAAGGGGCCACATCTGGCCAGCTGGGCGCTCCAGGGTCCTGCGGGTGGGTGGGGTCTCGCACTGGGCTGGTTCCTGTGGTGTGGGGGTGTGACTGTGCCAGACCCGGACCCAGCCCTTCCCCTCCCCGTGTCCGGCCGGACTGCTGTGCCCGCAACACACGCAGAGACAACGTGTGTCCCCAGCCTTCCTCCCTCCTCCAACCCCCTTCCAATCCTGCTCACTGTCCGCTGGTTAAGACTTGCTGTTTCCCACAGTTCCTTCTATTCCTCCCTTCCCCTAATGTTCCATCTCTTTCCTCGGCATTCGTACTGACCGCTAAGACCTTTATTCCCAGTTTTAGGATCGTGATTCTGAAACCTTTGTGTCTGGCTTACATCGCCCTGTGGAACCCTGAACACAGCTGCAAAGCTGGTCAGCTCTGGCTGCCCGTCCCCAGGCCCCTTGACCTCCAAGGGTCCAGACGAACGTAGCATCTGTGTTCTCCGCTCCTGACTTTTGTCCTTCACACCTGCTGCTTCCCCGCATCGCCCACCTTGAATCAACGGCATCCCGATGATTAGCCGAACTGGAACCTAGTCCCTTCCTAGACACCCCTTCAGTTTATGGGGGTGTCTCTCTTCTGACCAGTGCCGCTGCTCAAGTTCAGGCCCGCATCATCCCTGCCATGCGGTTGCAAAGGCGCCTCTGGGCTTCCTACCCCTGGGTCGCTCCTCACTCTCCAATCTGTCTTCCGCCTGCCTCCACACTGATTTTTCATAAATGAAGCTTGTGTTTTCCAGCACCTAGAGAAGCTGGAAAGCTCCTTAGCCTGTCACTCAGGGCTCTCCATGCGTGTCCTTACATCAACGTCTCCGTGTACCTGTGCAGGCTCCCCCTTACCCGGGCCCTCTTTAAGACCTGCACCCCATGCTCAAGACTGCGCTGAGGCTTTGCAATTTGGGATGGTTTTCCCCTCTGCTTGGTAAAATACATTTTCAAGCCTTCTTTACATGTTATCTGTGCTATGTGCTATATGTATATGCCACATCATATCTGCTATATAGTATATGCTCCGTGGAATATGCTATGTAGTAAAGGCCATCTGATATATGCTACATGATATATGCCATAGCATATGCTACATGGTATATGTCATGTGGGATATGTTACATATGTAATATATGCTATGTGGTGTGTGTTATGCTATGTGGTTTATACCATACTATATGCTACATGGAATATGCAGTCGGAGCTTGTGACTCAAAGTAAAAGGCTCACTGCAAGCCCTCACTTCTGTTCCCAGCTCGGAATGCCCTGCCCTTTCTCCCATGCAGCTTCGTGTGGCTCAAGGTAAATGGGGTGGACGCTGAGCATTGGGGATGGTTCTGGAAGCCTCTGTGTGACTGTTGCCCCGGGCCTGGGATAAAGCCCTAGTCCAGATTCTTCCTCCTGCCAGGGGGATGGTGTGTGCACTGCCACCATTGTCCACAGCAGGCTACGCGCTTATTAGCTGTAATGACACAATTAGTACTGTTGCTTTGTTCTTTTCAAAGCGCTCCTCCTTCACTTTCTTATTCAGGACAGTGGGTTTTATCCTCATTACATGAGTGAGGACAGAGAACTTCAGAGAGGAGGGCTTTTTCAAGGCAGCAGGTAAACCCCACGTTCCTCTGACCCCGTCCATCTTGTTGGAGACCTGCCTCCCTTCTCCCTGCCTCTCCCCTCCTCTTGGCCCTCTTTCCCCTGATTCTCCACCCTCCTGCCCCGTTCTCTGGCTGCTCTGAGACCTTTCCCTTGGCCTCACCCCACACCATGCCTTCCTCTGAGGAGCTCCAGGTGCCTGATGATGTGAAAGTATGAGGATGCGGCAAGCTGACTGAGGCCAGCGCCTGCCAGAAGGGACCGCCTCCCCCAAATCCCCTGGGCATTGTCAGCTTGAGCACCAACATATAGGGCCAGCTTCACTCCGACTCGCTGTGTCTTTTATGTAATATTAAACAAATTTTTAATGTTTTTATTTATTTTTGAGCGGGGGAGGGGCAGAGAGAGAAGGAGACACAGAATCCAAAGCAGGCACCAGGCTCTGAGCTGTCAGCACAGATGTGATGCGCAGCTCGAACTCACAAACCTTGAGATCATGACCTGAGCCAAAGTCAGGGATGCCCAACCAACTGAGCCACCCTGGCGCCCCTTTTATATAATATTGATTTCACATTTGTTTTCTGCGTCTTTAGTGAAACCATGTGTAATAGTCATAGTTGGTGCTTCCGACAGGTTTGGATGACACTCATGTAAAATCACTGATTGAGAGGGCCGGTGTAAGTCACATTGTGTAAGTCACAATGCTACATGGTACTGTGCGGAGTCTGTCAGACTTCAGTGCAAAAGAATCACCTGGAGACTTTTTGAAAAATGTGATTGGCCTCATGTCTAGCGGTTGTGATGGAGTGAGTCACAGGGATGTCAGATGACTCTACACTTTATCCAGCTTCCTAGCAGCATAATTGACAACAAAAATTGTTCACATTGAAGGTACAACTTGGTGATTTGCACTGTTGACGGAGATCTCACTTTGAAAGTCCTTTTGGGAGTGGCACTGACTTTCCACTTAGACGGTCCCGAGTTCAGATCTGACCTTGGCTATATGCCAGCTCGCTAACTTTGGAAGAATTGCTTAAATTTTTGACTTTGAGTTTTGTTTTCTTTTGTTTCACTTTCCTCTTAGAAAATAAAGAAAAATATATGCTTCAGGGGTTGTTGTCAAGATTAAATTAAATCAATTAACTCAACTGGTTAAATCATTAAGTGGAAGTATCCATCGTGCATTGGTGTTCATATAAATGGAAGATTGCTTTTTCAAATGATAGAGTGAATGTCTTAGGAAAGCATAATGATACATAATGAAAATATTATAATCCATTGAGAAATAGGTAGGTTGTTCTATTTAGTTTGAGAAATACATGCTGCTAATATATCTCTATCAGAGGCAGTTTTGCAGAGATCACTATAGGCAATGATAATAATCTATTTTTTTTAAATTTCAACTTTCACAATGTGGTAGACCTGGTACCTGAAAACTCTACCTCCAGAACCTCCTGGCAATTCTAGATACACAATGACAACCATATCTCCATGCATGGCTGAGTTCACAAGAAGGGAAGGAGCATACGCAACAGCCAGAAGGAAGAACAAAGTGTTAGTGCACTTGGAGTTTACATGACAGTGCAGGTGATGGGGAGGGTCTTGCAATTTATATGTCAAGGGGCTTGGGTGTAACGACTGAAGGAGACAGAAGTTGAAATCTGGAGTCTGAACTCACTCTCGCCTCCGGGCCCGCCCACCCCGTAAAGTCAGGCAGTGGATCGGATACACTTTAGTGAAAAGTTCTGCAGGAAAAATGTGTCCACTCATTCAGGGGGTTGTCAAGGATCTCAGTCTTTCTCTATGTGAGATGAGCATTCAGAGACGGGTGCTACTCCCCTGAATATCTCTAACTGGGAACCTACCTTGTAAGGAGTTGGGGCCCAAAGAGGAATTCACACTGCAACACCCGGAACACTTGGAAAAAGCAAATGCAAGACCATTCTAGAAACATCAGTGCCAACTACAGGAAGCCCACCACCCCCAAATCCAAATTTCATGAGAAGTGAGTGTCCTGGAAATGTTTAAAGACAGAAAAAAAGAAGGGAAGCCATCAGAAAAGACAACAAATGCTTAAAAACAAAAACAAAACAGTTTGGAAGAAACAAATAAAACTTCTAAAAAAGAAAAGCCATAAGCACTGGAATTAAGAAAATTAGAATGAGTTGAATGGCATATCTGACACGTGGAAAGAGAATTGTGGCTGGGAAGATAGACTAGAATCATTCATCCCATTTGTATGGAGCCAAAAGAGAAAGGGGCTGTAACTCTAAGGTGACATCTGCCACCGGTGAGAGAAACCTGCCTGTAACGAGAGGGACCCAAGGAAGAGAACAACAACAGCAACAACAACAACAACAACAACAAATGGAGAGACGATATCTGTAGAAATAACAAATGCATATTTTTCACAACTTTTGAAAGCCTTGTGTCAGAGAGTCCGGAATCTCAATGAGTCTTAGGAGGAGACATTATTCAAACAAATCCACGCCTAAATGCATCACGGTGCAATTGCATGGAACCAAAGACAAAGACATGATCTTAAAAGACCCCACAGAGAAAAGGCAGACCATCCACAAAGGAAGATGGCAGTATGGGCAAGCACAATGGGTGTGACAGTTGACTTCTCGCCAGTGCTCAGGGTGGTGGTCAGATAGGTGGCCCTGATCACCTGAGTGCAAGTTCTTGTCGAGGACGTGCCACATGGCCAGGTTAGCAGTCCCTGTTGTTTTGCAGAGCACAAGGGTTAGTGAGATTTGCTGAGGAGGAACAGCTCAGGCCTCGCTCTGCCCCTTGACAGCCGTGTCTTCGTGTGTTCCCCGTGGGGGACGCTGATGGCTGAGAGTCACTCCGGGAGCCCACACGATTCAGGAGAACATTGAGCCTGACTCCCTTCAAGGAAAAACACCTTTTAGGGACAACGATGAAGGTAGTGTGCCTGGTAGCGTACGAATCTCTGTATAGAGATGTGTAGAATCATAGGAAATTTGTATGAGGATATTAAATTGATGCGCTTTTATGTTCCCCCTGAAATTATGTTCCCTTCCAGTAGTGACTTGTAAGGTGAGGCCATGAGGCTTATGGTTCCAGAGCAGGAAAGAGCAGATGGCCGTGTGAGAACCAAGAAAGCTTATAAACTCCAAATGGAAACGTTGATTTTCTTGATCTCCTTCTCCAGACTTAGTTTTGAAAGTCAGGCTTTGTAGAGAGAAGAGATTTTAAAATGTTAAATCCCCCTTTCTGCATATCAAGGCTTAGATCTGATCACAGCATTTTCTACAGGTTGGTCCATGGGGGTGGTGAGAGAAAGAAGAAAATGTGGAGAGAGACAGAGAGAGAGAGATGGCGGGAGGAGGGGGAGATACAGAGGAGAAGAGAGAGAAAGGGAAAGAGAGAGGGAGAGAGAAAGATAGATGGAGAGGGAGAAAGAAGAAGAGAGAAAGAGAGAGGGGGGGGGAAGAAAGAGACAGGGAGAGGGAGGAAATTGGGAATCAGGCCTGTCAGGCTGCCCAGGGGCCCTGGAAAGCTGATGCCCTAGAAGGAGAGAAGGGGAGGCGGACGTCCTGGGCTGGACGGACGAGGAGGAAGGTGGAAGAGCATCGGGCAGACTAAAGTCACAGCCCTTTGCTCGGGTATTTGTGCGACTTGTTTAATTGTGCCTTTTCTTCAAAATCACTGCTCCAAGAAACCTTCCCCAGTCTTCTCACATAATATAGCTCCCCCCTTCCTCCCCGTTTCCTATGTTATTAAACTTTCTTTGTCTTTAAGCACCATCTGCCTTCTCTTGTCCATGTGGCCATCCCTGGCTCTCTCAGTAGAATGCAGTGCTCATCACTGTCTCCCTAGAGCCTGGCACATCATCTGATGCTGGCATGGCACACCATCATGTTCATGTGGTTGTGATCCAGGGAGAGCTCAAATCCAAGGGCGCTTTGCTCTGCGTCGTCTCCAGGACTGCAGTAGAAGAGCACCTTACAGGGTGCTTCACGCACCAGCATAGGGGAGCCACGTCGTAACCAGACTAGCATGTTTGAAGGTTAACCATCAGAACAGCTGCCCATGTGGATCTCCCTGAAGGGGGGTGGTGATGTAAAGGTCATAAAGTATCAGCAACACAGAGAACACCCAGTGTAGACCAGATCAAACAAGGATTAGCTGTGCACTCTCAAGGCTGTGGGAATGCGCTCCAGAATCCACAAGGCTTCAATTTTTCTCTGACATCACAAGTACTATCATAATTAGAAATATAATTATGTCGAAAGGAATCCCCTGGCGTTCCTAAACATCCTTCTTCTCCTTCACCAAATAAAGACATACGCATGTTGCATTAATATTAAGGAACAAATAATAAATTATAAACGGAGCAGAAATGATAACATAGTGGTGTGGTGTCTGTAGATTTGTATAGTCCCTGAAGTATGCCCTTCTAGAAAGAATACAATCTTCCAGCTGTTTAAAAATATTCACAGTTCTTTGTAAATCTAGTTCACCCATAGAGGAGGAACAGTGGAACAGAAAGTGTATTTAGAATTCTATGGGCCCCATTCTTCCATTGCATTTCCATTAGAGACACCATTTGTTTTGTGTGTTTTATCTCTTGGAACATTCTCGCGTGTGCTGTTGGAAGATAACACTGTTTTTGCGTCTCTCAAGTTGCTGGGTTTTACTCTGCGTCTGCTAACACCCGTAGGTGTATGTAATCTCACTGTAGCAGGATGTTGTCATGTCTTGTTGACTAATTAGCCCCTCACTCCAAATCTCAGCAGCTGCGAGTTCAAGTGTTAAATGGTGGGGCAGTGAATCCAAAAGGGAGGGAACAAGGACAGTGCTCAGGAACTGACTGCGAACTCGGCGGCTGGATTTTCCCTCAGTCATGCCAGGTGCTGCCTGGTTACAGACCCCGGTGGGCTCAGCCCTGAGCCACAGCTCTTGTCTGAACATAAGTTAGGAACTAGAACATACGTGATGGAGGAGAGCAAATTCTTTTAGCTTGGTATTCAAGGAGGGGAGTGCAAAATGCTGTAATACAATATATAATATATAATATTATACTATATAATATAATACAATATGATATAACATAGATGTATTTGTTTATTCACTCAGGGAGCTTTGATCATCTACTCAGTGCCAGACACTGGGAAAAATATTGGGGCCATAATGAATCAATCATAAGACAGCCTTCTTGCCCTGAAAGTACACAATCTGGAGGGACAGAAAGACAAGTCAACAATTATCGGCTGATATGGTGAGGACTGGGAGAGAGGCCTTCTCAGGAGCCCCGAGGACTCTGAGGAGGGGCGGAATCAGGGAAGGCGACCTTTGAGCTGTGTGAGGATCAGCTGGCAGAATGAAGAGAATTGAGATAAGACAGGAAGCACAGCCTAGATGATCACAGAGGGCCACACAGTCCGTGGGACAAGCATGGGCTTCCACCGAAGGACTTGAGGAACTACTGCAGAGATTCTAGATGGAATTTCCAAGGGGAACCTTGAGGATGATTTCATGCCTTAATGGCTGTGTTCAAGGATGGACTCAATGGGGGAGAAAAGTGAGATCTGGCAAAGTGAGGGAACTCTTTCAAAGGAAAAGAGATGCTGACGGTCTGCGCTAACACAGTGATGGTCGATTCTAGCGTTGTTTAAGGATAACATGAGTGGGATCAGGTGGAGTGAGGAGAGCTTGGAGTCTTGTTGGGATACCTTGAGTTGATGCTGTTGTGGAACCACGGAATGTAGAGAAAAGGCAGCTAAATTAAAGATGACATCATGATTTCAGTGTGGGTCAACTTTAGTTGAGGTGCCGGTGAGACAAATCAGCTAGCCACAAGTGCCCGGAGCCCCAAATCTGGGCTGCAATGTAAGCACACAAATCAGAAACTTCCCAGAACAATCACACACCAGGTGTACAAACCTTGAGAATAAAAGTAGCGCAAAGATAACTGTAAAACCCTAGGTAGGAATAATGAAATTTAAAGAAAAGTGGAAGAAAGATACCAGGGAGGCAGATTGGGAGTGAGTGGATGGAAAGGCAGTAGGAGTTCCCGAAAAGAAAAAGGTCACGGAAACAAACAGAGAGATTGCCGTGGAGAGATGTTCTGAAAAGCATCTATCGGACCGGGAGGACCCCATCGCTGGACCTGGACTTCTGAGTCCTCAGGGAGACCGTGGATGAGTAATGCCATCTGAGTCAAGGACAGACTGAAAGCTAGACAAAGTCAGGAGGGAAAAATGGAGGTAAAGCAGAGCATGAAGTTAATCTGGTTCATTTGTAGATGGAGAGACAGTGGTCCAATGACTTTTTTTTACCCAGCAACCCCTGTAGACTAGAAACCCAGGTTTCTATGCAGGCTTAGAGAAAACATGCTTAGAGAGAAAGAGACAGGGCCTTGCGGAGGGACTTGAACTCCAGGCCAGGAATCCAGACTTGGGTTTATTGCTACCATCATTGGCAACATAGAGCCGCTGAAGGTTCTTGAGTTCAGTGGTGACATGTTCACAAGAACATTTTAAGAAGATCCATCTAACAGAAATGAGCATGCCTTGGAAAGGACAGAAAGGAGGGAAGGCTGGACTTGGATGTCAGGGCTGTCCCACCCTCCAGTGATAGGGGTAAGTAAAGGAGTCAGGATGGAGAGGACCGGGTAAGAATCCTGAGGACGGTGTCCATGAATGAATGGGGAGAAATGAAAGAGAGAAGAAGCCTGACTAAGTTTTCTGTCTTCTGGTCTTGGAGGAAGAGCGATTCATTAGCAGAAATGGGTAAATCCAGAAGTATTGCTTCCTGGCATATAAAATGTCTTTATTTATTTTTTTAATTTTTTTTTAATGTTTATTTCTTTTGAGAGACAGAGACAGAGTGTAAGTGGAGGAGGGCCAGAGATAGAGGGAGACACAGAATTTGAAGTAGACTCTAGGCTCCGAGCTGTTAGCAGTGAGCCCTATGCAGGGCTCGAACTCACAGAACTGTGAGATCATGACCTGAGCCGAAGTCGGAAACTTAACCGACTGAGCCACCCGGGCCCCCCTAAAATCCCTTTAAAATGATAATTGTGATTTCACAGAGAAAAATCAGTTTTATCTATTTTTTAAAAATGTTTATTTATTTATTTTGAGAGAGAGAGAGAGAGCGAGCGAGCATCCCAAGTAGGCTCCATGCTCAGCATAGAGCCTGACACAGGGCTTGATCTCATGTTCTGGGATCTGACCTAATCTGAAGTCAACAGTCTGAAGCTAAAATGACTGAGCCACCCAGGGGCCCACAGAGTCAGTTTTAGAGAGTTTCGGAAGGAGGTTCCTATCCACATGTCACTTAACATATCTCTTTAAATTTGTGCGTACTCATGTGACAGTGCCCAGGGTTCATTGTCGTCCCTCCGTGAATGCTCGATCCCTTCCCGGCGGCTGTTCCCTCACCCCAGCCATCGAGCTCAACCTCCCGTGGCCTCACCTCCTGTCTGAAGCAGTTGAGGAACCGAGAGCAGCGGCGAGGTTTCGTATTACTAATATTTCATTACTTTTACAAAGGAGACAAGAGACTCATTAGTACACTATGAAACATTACCCTAAATAAGTACAATTAAATTATACTTGTCAAAATAGATGAATTCTGCACATGCCAAGATTCGATGCCCCTAATTCTTTTAATTAAGTTTTTTTCCCCTTATTTGCTAATTTGTGAAACTCACAAACTCACAGCGGGCTCCCCTGTCATGAGCGAGAACAGCCTGCCTCTGCCGCGATGCAGAGGGCTTGCTTCCCGTGGCTTCCAGAAAGGTCTACGGGGGGCACCACGTGGGCTAACTGATCGGTTCTCTTTCTCTCTTCAAGCTAGTTGCAAGCTACATATTAATTTTCTTCTTTTGAGATTGGTGATTAGGAGACAAGTATTCTCTGGGCAGATGGAAAAACACCATTTTGCTCTGAAATTGGAAATTCCAGCCCAGTCAGGAATGACGGTACACTGCCTTATCTTTAGTGTTGTGTGTGTGTGTGGGTGTGTGGGTGTGTGTGTGTGTGTGGGTGCATGCGTGTGTCCTTCTGAATGCAAAGAGCAAGCATTGGGCCAGCTTCAAACTGCTGCCCCGCGGAGCCATCATTACTGCCCCCTCCCCTGGAGGGACACAGTGGCCGTTTCGGCCTCAGCATTCTCTGCCACAGGTTCAAGTACAGCCTGGGTCACTGAGTCCCTTGCAGGGTGTGCGGCATTCTGCCAGAGTTCTCTAAGTATTTGTCCGATCGATCCTCACCATATCCTCATGAGTTAGGCATTGTGAGTTCCCTTGAATGAGTCTGAAGCTCAGAGTTCAACGGACTTCCCAAGTTCATGTACTCGGTGAATGGCAGGATGTGAATTCATGGCCGAATGTTTTTGCCTCCTCCTGGGTCATTACCAGCTTTCATCAAATTGCGCACGGATTGTGTTATTATTACCAAGAGACAGCGTGGGGGGGCCTGGGTGGCTCAGCAGGTTTAACATCTTGACTTCGGCTCAGGTTATGATCTCACCGCTCATGGGTTCAAGCCCCACATTGAGCTCTGCACTGTCAGAGCTTGGGATTCTGTCTCTCTCTCCTTTCTCTCTGCCCCTCCCCCATCTCTCCCTCTGAAAATAGACAAACATTAAAACAAAAGAGAGACAGAGAGAGAGAGAGGGAGACAGACAGAGAGAGAGACAGAGAAAGAAGTGCCTTTAGGAGATCCAAAAGCAGGATATGAGAAGAGAGAAGTCAGGGAGAAGGCGAAGGAGAGGCGTTCGAGGCAGGCTTTGAAGAAAGGCTCCCATAAGTTACCACGTTCCTCATTTTATCTGGTTTCTGAAAAAAGGCAGGAGTTTACTGAACACTGAGAAAGTACGATGACCAAAGAAACGTCTATCAGTACCGCATTTGTGTATTTTCTCTGTCAATGTTTTCTTCCAGCCCCTGGTGGCTTTGACCCCCCTGCATAGCCTCTGGCGTGACTGTCATCGCGGTGCCCTCCCCTGACCCTGTGCTGGCCTTTAGGGGCTCCCTTCTGAGGAGGAGCGTGCGGACACAAGCACACCATGCCGCCCGGCTTCCTCCCGGGCTGGGCTCCCTCCCCACCTTGGGACATGCGTCCCGGGAGCCCTGAACTGCCTGCAGGGCGTCGTCCACCCCCATGCTCCCTGGCCAAGGACGTGCCTGCAGGTGGAGAGGCCTGAAGAGCTTCGCGTGGGCCCAGCAGGGCCACCAGCTCTGGGATACACGCTGCTCCCCACCTCCCCGGTGAAGCGGAGAGGCTGTCCTCCCGGAGGCCCACCCGGGGGGCAACTGGTGAGGGAGCAAACGCACGTCGATCTTGCCTTAAAGCCACTAAGTTTGGGGGTGCCTGCGCGGCTCAGTCGGTTGGGCGTCTGACTTCGGCTCAGGTCATGATCTCACAGTTTGTGGGTTCAAGCCCCGCATCAGGCTCTGTGCTGACAGTTCAGAGCCTGGAGCCTCCTTCAGATTCTGTGTCTCTCCCTTTCTCTGCCCCTCCCCACCTCATGCTCTGTCTCTCTCTGTCTCAATAATAAATAAAAATATTAAAACAAATTTTTTTTAAAAAGCCACTAAGTCTGGGTGGATGGGTGAGTCCATAGTCACTGGAGGGAGACACAGCTGATGACCACACTCTATCAGAGACCCTCGTTCAGCGTACATAGTGTCCAACAGGAAAACTCTTCCAGACGGACTTGTTTGGTTTAATTCCGAGAATGCTCATAGAATAAGGGGATCAATTTAGGTGGAAACTCCTCTTAAACGTCTAATGTAATCGTGAACCAAACCTGACCAATAGAGGCTTTGCTGAGCCCAGCTCACTAGGCTAAGCTTTGCAGAGACGATTTTTCACGCTCCTGAGGAACAGTGTGGGGTACGGGGACAGTGGTTAACCCTCTGTTTTTATTCATTTATTTATTTTAAGTTTTTAAACGTTTGTGTTTGAGAGAGCACAAGCAGAGGAGGGGCAGAGAGAGGGGGACAGAGGGTCAGAAGCGGGCTTCGGACGTGGGGCTTGAACTCGCAAACCTAGAGAGCATGACCTGAGCGGAAGTCGGATGCCCTAAAGACTGAGCCACCCAGGCGCCCCACCAATTGTCTTTTTAAAATAATACTAATATTCTCTTGTTATTCAGGAACTGATTTTTGATTTTTTTCCCCCCAATTCATCCTCGTCCTCCCAGGGCACACTCTTATCTTCCAGAAAGATGCCAGGCGGATATACGCTCACAGCGCTTATAAATCTGATGACAACATAAAGCAGCTCGGCTGAGCACAATTCTCACATGTGCAGCTGTTTCCACTGAAATTCCCGGGCTGTGCCCATACTCTTCAGCATCTGCGGCCAGGGTGGGGTCTGAGATCCGTGGGGGCCCTTTGTTCCGTAGGGGAGCCCCGCCGTCCACCCCGCACCGAATGGAGGAATAGGTACTCAGGAGGTTTCCTTCACTCTTTCTTCTCATTAAAAGACCAGCAGAATTGGTCTAGACGTGGATCTGATCAGCATTTTAAAGGCTCCTCTGTATATTCAGGTCTTTGGAAAATCCCTGATGTCTTAATGACAAATGGCATCTCTCACTGCTCATTGCCTTCCTGGCCCACGGCCTCTGTACGTGTTTTGCCCTTTCTGAGAACAGGTCTGCCTCAGTTTATCTCCTTCTGGACCTTCAGGCCTCTGCCCCTCTGCAGACACGCAGCTCTGGCCAGGTGATCTAGAGAGTTCCCCAAGTGTGTCTTTCCTGCTTCATCTGCCCTGTTTCATTTTCCCTAGAGCATTGATGATGATCTGAAAGTGTCCTATTTCCCTACTGGTTTGCTCGGTCGCGGCCTTTCTTCTACTTCTGCTGGAACGAAAACTCCATGAGCACAGGACGCTTTTGCGTTATTCGCTGAGTTATTCCCCACAGCCTGACACGTGCCTGGAAAATAGCAATTGCCCGTTAATATTTATCAAATGAATGAATGGGGAAATGAGTGGATGAGTAATTGAGTTCCTTCACAGAGACTGCTTAAGCTTCTTGACTGTTTTTTTTTTTTTTTAATTCCCCGCTGACCACATCCATCCTCTCTCTCCTCTTGGGTCCGGCTCCCGAGTCCCTCCCTGTTCCAGATCCCAGCACACACCCCTTCCCTTTACAGCGAACATGCCACATTTGGCCTTCCGCGCGTGCATTCTAAGTCTCCTGCTATATTGTGAAAATCTCCCTTCTGTCCTCCTTCCCTCTTTTCTTTTTATTTATCCTGGGGTAGCACAGAGTCCCCAACACGCCCTGTCACACACCACCGGGGGTGCAGTGTTTAATCGGTGATAGGAAGAGAAGGGTTTGGTGGAGGGAGGGGGCACTACATGGTGGGTTCAGGAAGTAGGACCCAGGAAATCAGCTGCCCCTGCTTCCTGGATGTTACAGGTCCGGAATTTCTGCTGCCCCCGGGGTGGGGGGGAGAAAACTGGGGTCGGAGATGATGGTCCTTGTCATCTCTTTGCAGACAGGCATCACCCAAGTGCATGAACATAGTGCCCACTCGCCTCCACTGCGCTTGTAAACGTACCTTAGGTTCTTAAGTGCGGCGTTAGCTGCAGTATCTACTCTGAGGTGCGGCCAGAGCTCTGATTTCCAGACACGGTTTTAAACCTAAGTTCATGTTCATTTTTCTTTAATAAAACAATAAGGTACATGTATCTATATTGTACATATAGATCTGTACAATATAGTGTCGGAAAAGGATTTAAAGAGATGTTTCTCTTGTTCTCTCTTCAAATAGGTAATCGCTTTCAAACTTGAGGTATAACTTACAGAGGGTATCAGGCAATGCTTTGAAAGCTCAGAGATTTGGCTCTGAGATCCCAAGGTGAGCTTAGCAGACAGAGTTTCAAGGCCATCACTCCTGTACCCAGTGGTGGGGACAACAGGTTTTAGTCACATTGTATTTGAATCAGATGGACTCTTTTAATACAAAGACACTGCAGGCTACTCTCTGCTTTTTCACTGTGTCCCAGGAAACTAGGCTTGATGCCTTGACAGTGTAGGCAACTGCCCTTGGCCTTGGCATCGATGCCCTCCCTGCAACAGGCCGAAAGCCTTTAGCTTATGCTCCAGAGAAACCAGCTCCCCACACCCTCCTCGCGTGGGGGAGATGCAGGGAGGCGGCAGGAAATAGCCGATACTTCACTGCAAAGAGAAGAAAGAACAATGCCAATACGTGCCAGGCATCCCTCGAGCTCGACCCTCGAGCTCACAAAAGATGTGAGACGACTTTTGATTCGTTTGCGCAATCAGCACACAGAAATCAGCATATGCCTCACACCGCTTCTTTCTGTCTTTTTGGGTGGAATTTCACTTGCATTTATAATACTTTGAAAATTACTTAATCTCTCATTAAATCGCTGGACTACACCTTTTTAAATGATATTTGCATAGGCCATTAATCAGAGTGAATAAAAGTGAAGCCCGATGATCTAGGATGTTGCTTTTAGAATTGATGCCTAGCCTGTGTCTTATCCTGACTTTGCTTAGAACACAGAAAGGAGTTACATATGCACGAACCCTTGAGGGTTGTTTATGCTGAGTTAAGTTTAAAGAACTGCATAACTACAATGGGTAAAAAAAAAAATGGCAAAAACTTGATGCCCCTTTCTACCTTTGCCCTCAGATTTAGTCTAGAGGTTAACTCATAAATATAAAACTCATATTATATTTATATATTTGTATATATGGTACATGCTGTTAGGCTCTTATCTGTCACAGTGTTGGAGGTTTTTCAGGGAGAGCGATCGTCACCTTAAATAGAAGTTATCAATAGTTATCATTATGATTGATGCTCCCAACCAGATGTATTTGTGAACATGATCCATGGCAAAAAGGCACATCCAAGCCTGTGTGCTGCAAATTTCTGTGTCAGGTACCTGAACTGGGCTTGGTCCCTAAGCTGCCGTCTAGCCCTTTGGTGCCCTCGTCAAGGGCAATGAAATTTAGGTGATGTCAGCTTTCTCCCCCATATTTCCTTAACAACGTGGCCACTTTTATAAAATGCCTCCTTCAGCTAATTGTTAATTTCTGCAATCTAGCTTCTGTTTGGGGCCTTTTGAGAAAGCATATGCATGTGTCTCGGGCTATGAAGACAGAACTGCAAAACTCAACATTGGCCACAATCTAGAGATTCTGCTGTTGTCCCCTGGCCCTACTTGGTGAACTAGAGGGTTCTCTCTTTCTCCATCTGCGTTAGTGTCCTCAGGCTCCTCTAACAAACGGACACAGCCTGGGTGGCTTGAACAACAGAAATAGATTATTTCTTAGTCTGGAAGCTGGAAATCCGAGATCAAGGGGTTGGTAGGGTTCCGCAAGGGACAACCCCTTCCAGCTTTTCTCCATAGCTTCGGGTGCTTTGCTGGCTGTCACTGGCATTTCCTGGTGTTTAGATGCATCCTCCCAATCTCCGCCTTCATCTCTCTGTGTGCACATCTGTGTCCATATTTCCTCTTTTTGTAAGAATTAGACTGGGGCCACCCCCTCTATGACTTCGTCTTTACTCACATCTGCCACAGCCCTATCTTCAAAGATGTTCCCACACTCAGGTACTGGGTGTGAGGAAATCAACATATGCATTTTTAGGGGGACACGATTCAAACCATAACACTGTCTACTGCCCAAAGAAGCACATATGTAAATAATGGTGGGGAAGGTACTACCATCAACAGCCCACATCCAGAACATCGCCATCGCTGTTGATGACACCCACCAATGCCTGGGCCGCAACTGCCACATCGGGCATCTCTTCCAAGGGCAGCATTACCGGTGCATAAACCATTGGCACAACGCAGCCAGAGCTCAGGTGTCCAGCCGTCCCAGGAGACCATAGTGAAGCATCTTCCTCTTGTGCTTCCCCTTCAAGATATCCATCTTGCCAAGGAGCCAAGCATGACCCACAGGTCTGGAGTAGGAGCTAGCGAGGAAGAGACCCTTGCTTTGCTCCAATGTTCCCCATGTCTGCTTTCTGTGGAGAGTAGACTGGGAGGGAAAAGACACACATGGTGTTGGGCCATCGGAGTTCCTTGGGAGTTTGGTTACATTTCCTCCCCTTCTTGTCCGAAGTCTACCGGACTCTGGAATAGTAGCCCAAGATGGCGGTGGCATATGGAAAATGTGTGTGTTTGGCAGGAGCCCTCACAGCTTTCATCGAGGACTACTGTGATCCTTGCAGTCGTCCCCTTGATCCATCACAGCCCATTATCCACATGATCTAAATCTATGTGTTCACTTTCTTCCTGTAGGGGAGTTCACTTCCAGTATCTTTCCTACAAAGATTTACACCATATTGTAGGTATAGACGGATACGCCTGTGTTACATCATAAGGTTACATCCAAGCCTGATGTTTAGTTTCCATTCCATAGATATTTTCTGCATCTGATGCTGGACAACCAAGTGGCTTCATCTGTGTTCTAGAGCAGTATTGATTATTCACCTATTATAACATGAACTTATCCAATACCATAATTAATAGATCGTGCCTGCGTACACAGTGGTCACAAAATATGTTGCAACGAAAAGAGTATATGTATACAATGGGAGGTATATTACAGCCTTATCTGCACTCTGCAGCTGTGGTCATGGACGCTCAGAGCACCTCCATAGCTGTCCCAAGATCACCCGGCCAAGAAACGCCAGCCCTGAGATGTGAGCCGTGTCTGAGCCTGAGACCGTGGTTTCCAACATCACTGTACTACGCAAGGTCATATCAGGGCCAAGTTTTAAACCCGCACTCTTTTTGCTGTCTCTCCTGGAACAAAGCCTGTTGTGTTTTATAAACATTGAATAATAAGTCATATTCGTATTGGAAGAATAACTACCAAAAATTGTTACAATCTGCGTAAAGCTGCCCTCATGTTTGCCATCTTAGAGCCAATTGCATATCTAGCAGTGAATTTGGCTCTGGAGGCTGTATCTCTTTTCTTTTAATGTTTATTTATTTTTGAGAAAGAGAGAGAGACAGACAGAGGGTGAGCAGGGGAGGGGCAGAGAGAGAGGGAGACACAGAATCCGAAGCAGGCTCCAGGCTCTGAGCCATCAGCACAGAGCTCGACGCGGGGCTCGAACTCATGAACTGTGAGATCATGACCTGAGCCAAAGTCAGATGCTTAACCAACTGAGCCACCCAGGTGCCCCTGGATGTTGAATCTTAAGAGGATGTGGTCAAATTTGAAGTTATTCCATGGAGGGTGACATGGATAGTGTAACAGTAGTGAATGTGGTCAGAGTCTGGCTGGGTGATAATAGTGCCTCACTGGTCATGGCTGTCCAATATCTGCAGGATGGATGGATGAATGAATGGAGCACCAAATGGGTCACCAAAATGCATTGCCTTGAAAGTGCTTCTGAACTCAGGGAATCTATTAGTCTATGCTTCTCCGGTTCGCGGTATCTAGCCCTGTATAAAAACAGCACCATTTCCTCTACAGTTTGTATACCGCGTGAAATACCTGAGTGCTAGCTCTGCCATGCATCCATATCCTGACATTCTGAGAGTGGAAATTCTCTCAGAACGCTCGGCGCTGATAAGTGTCTTGGCTGTCTCGCATGCCATCATTCATTCCATCTGTTCCGGTGGCATCATGCCTAACTGCAAGGTGGCCTGACAGTTCCAAGGGGCCCTGCGTGCCAATCACATTTGCACTTTGCTAGCTGACCTGCAGAACCCAGAACATAACAAGCTGAAAAAAGTTACCTTGTGGGTCATTTGCAACTTCGAATGAAAAGATCGTGCGTCATTAAAAGTCGCCATATTTTTGACTGTGGTAGGCCTCCTTCGGATAACCTCTAATGAATTCAGCCTCCCCTCCGTGACTGGTTCTGTGGGGCTTCTGTGCCATGGAGACATCACTGACAAAGACCACATCTTGTCCAGCCAGAGCCTCTGAAGCCTTATAAACGTTCAGAGTGTCTTAAACTGTCATGCTTGGAAACAAATGCCCCAGGCTGCCAGAATTTCACAGCATTGTCTTCCTATAATAAGCAAACATCTGTTACCCTAAAATTCAGGGTATCTTTTGGAAAAGATGCAGGAGAAGATAGGAGGGAATTTGCTTACCTCCTGGAATTGTCATGGAAAAGACCCAACATAAGCATTCAAATATGTAGATTGCAAAACAGGAAATTAAACTGCTTTCTCCATGTTGGAAATCTGGGCATGGATGTTGAGGTTTACATCTGCTGCTTATAGATGAGGGAGTAGGCTTGGAGATATTAAAAGACTTCCTCGAGATCAAATAGATAGTTAATGCAGAGCGGGGATCATAACACTCGACATATTCTCTTTTCTCCCCAAACACAGCTGGAATAATGGGAATCGATATTCTGGTGAAATGGCAATCAGGCTTTTAAAGAAGTCTGGATTGACCAATGCATGTTTTTCTCGTTATTTTGCTGTCCCTTTAATGACCTTTCTCCCCCCCCCTTTTTTTTCTGCATAATCATTCCAACTGGTCATGCACTTAAACATATTTCTTCAGCATGACGATTGTATAAAGATTTTGAGGATTTGATGTTCCTTATCTTTTTGACGTTGAGTATGGCCAGCCCATCTTTTATTTTTATGAAGTCATGTCTATTTTGAGCCATGCTCTCACCGCCTCTGCAGTGGACAGGTTCTTCCGCATCTGGAAGTTCCCTAACCTAGTACTGAATACGCAGCAGGTAGGAGGGGAAGGCAAAAAAAGACAGGATATGGGCAGTGAATGTTGACATGGATGATATTGGCTCATAGAGTCAAACTGTTGAGAGCAGTATTCCTCACACACCGTTCGTACTTCTGCAGCCTCTGCCTGAATGCATTTGTATGCATGCGTGGTGTACTGCATGGGCTGACTGGACGGACACAAGTTAAGAACCTGTTTATTGCGGTCTTCAGACCTGCTTGGTTGGTCTTATTTCCCCCATCCCTCAATGGGCAGCAGTTGTAGACTTCTGGATCAGTCTCAGGCATTACAACAAAATAATTTTCAGTTATTAAAGCCCCAGGCTGGTCTAGATCAGCCCTCCTATCCTACACCCCAGCCCATGGTTCAGGTCCGACTCGGGCTCTCCTGCCTGCAATGGGAAAGCAAGGTGTCGTCTACTCTCACTTTCTCACTTCATATCACACCACCACACCATCATTACCTCTGCTTTCTGTAAGGGGGGTGCAAGGGCACGATCCTGTGGGATTAAGGACCTACATACATATTCTTAAATGCTGGCTTGGTCGCAATGGGCCATATGCTGTGCGTTTCCTGGAGGTATAAATGACTGTCTGCTCTCCTCCCCTCCTGCCCCACATCTCGGATAGGACATCATTTTCTGATATAGATGATCAACACCCCCTTGGCCAAGCTGTTCCTGGGAGTCTCCTCTTGTTCACCGGAAGTACCAGGCATCCTTGCCCTTGAGAATCTGGACCTGTCCGTGCCTCCCAATGGTAAAGATAGACAGCTCCCAAGGGAAAGAATGCAGGTATCTTCCCACAGAAAGGACACCTGCTGGGAATGAAACCTTGGACCCTTTCCCAATGTTAGTGGGAAACACAGACACATCCCTATAGGAGGGCAGACTTTTCCAAAGGAAGTGGGGACAGCTAGCCAGTGGAGCCACGTCTTCTCCAAAGTGATGCAGCACCCCCGCCCCACCCCAGGTGAAATCCAGGCACCTCCTGAGAGCTCTCTCTGTTCCACTTTGGGAGAAGACAGGTGTCCCCGTGAGCTTGTTCCCCACTGTGTGCGCAGCTCGGTTATTTCCAAACGGGGCTGGGGAACGGGTTAGCTCTCTGGCTTTTCTCTGGGCAGACATCCCCACTCACCTGCTGCGGTTCTGAGAAGGCTCCCCTCAGACGCGCTGCTAAGATGGCCAGCGATTCTCGGGCCCTGCACACCCTGATTTCTCTTCTCGCTCCACCTCTGATCAGTTTCCAGTGCCCTCTTGTCTGAAGCCCAAAGAAGGACAATCGAGGCAGTGTCTGAGAATAAGGCTGACTACTTCTTGGCAATTCCTGCAACGGATGAGTCTGGCTGCCATATTTAGAAAATGAGGGACTGTCACCTTGCTTCTTAGTTCACTGGCTTTAACAAGGCTCTAAAAATGGAAAAATATTGAACATCCAGTTACATTTATTTATATCAAACCTTGACCTGAAAAGATTCTGAGGTGGTTCTTTATAAAAAGAAAAATGTACAACTTCTGGTAATTTTGTTGGAAATACACAATTCACGGGGTGCCTGGCTGGCTCAGTCGGTCAAGCACACGACTCTTGATCTCAGGGTCATGAGTTCGAGTCCCAGGTTGGGCATGGAGCCTATCTAAAATTTTTAAAAAAAGAGAAAAAAAATTAGAAGAAAGAAAGGACTCAATTCACATGTGTAGGACTCTCCATGACAAAATGGTCCAAGGTGTCTTTAGTTATATATGACTTCTCCAGGCAAAAGATGTACAATGATAAAAAAAAAAAAAAATTAAGTTTCTCTGGGGGAAAAAACGCAACATTATCTTCTTGAAGTGTGTAGGAAGGTAGTAAGTCATGTTCTCAAAGGGCAACAGAGACCCATGATGCTCCAGAAAGCAAAAATACAGTCAACACAGCAAGTGGCCTTGTGGGTTCCCCAGATTTCAGACTCCATAGGTAGCAATGCCATTTTGATAGCTCCCATTTTCTGATCTGTAAAGAATGAGAATTGAACATATCTCCAAGAGTTATTCTGGGGTTTGCACAATGTATCATCGATAAAACCCCCTGACGGGTGCATGGGAATTTTTTATTTTTTTAATCTGGAAAAAGTTATTTATTGAAATCAGATTCTTTTCTAAGTGAACACACATTTTAAACAATAGACATCTCTTAACATTTAACTCCTAAAAATCCGGGTAGATATGATCTCCCCGTGTTAGGCAGACGGGAGAGCTGAACTCAAGGACATTTTTGCTAAGTAAATAAGAGCCTATCTTCAAAGACCAATCGTCACATCATAGTGTTCCTCTTGCATCACAAGTGGTGAATAAAATCATTTTGTGAAGCTAAAATGCTCTGCGATTGCTGTCGGGGTCAATTACCATCATCTGGCCGGCCCTCTACTACTTACAGGGAGGCCTTGTCAATAAGCCAATCCCTCCAAGGTTTCATGTGGCTGCAATTAAAGTTCACCCCTCCCCTCGGGTTTCCAGAATCTGGGCATATTGTGGATAAATCCACAGCATCTGAAAAGGTGGGGAGTAGAGAGAGAGAGAGAGAGAGAGAGAGAGAGAAACAGGGCCAGCATTCCATGAAAGCTGCTCATCTTTCCACAGCCTTCTTCACCTTCAGTGATGACTTTTATTATGTTCTATTGATTTTCATGTTATTTCCTATTTTTTAGCGGCCTGGCTGGAAGCAATAGTGGCAATAAATGGCTCCGTCAGCCGTCTCTGCCTCTCCCTGCCCCCACCCCCCCACGTTCTCTCCATCACTGCACATAAACACACACAATTCTTGGGAATGTTGGGTTTCCAAATATAGGAAATAAGATTGAAATTTCTAGAACAATCATAGGACCATCCCTAAAAGCTGTAGAATTCAGCGCCTTTCGCAGATTGTTTACAGGAGGGGGACACCGGGCACACTGGACATCCACTTTGTCCAGAGCCCCCTGATGCTGAAGACAGGCAATGTGCATCCATCGCCCATAGTATTCAGCCTGAAAGTACTCTTTTATAAGTTCCTGCTCTGTGCTGAGCCACATGAGAATCCACAGAATAATTTTGAAGAGGATAGAAGGGTAGGTCAGCATGAGGCTGGGGAGATTTAAAGCCAGGGGCTACGGCAAGCAGAATTCTAGGATACCCACCTTGATTCTAACCTGCTGGCGCACACACCGGAAACAATCCCTGGGACAGTGAATGTGGTGACGTCACATTACATAGTACAGCTGGTTCCAGGAAAGGAAGGTTGCCCTGGGCAGCACCAATCTAATTCAGATGAGCGCATAAAAGAGATAAGCCCCATCCTGAATGAAGGGGTTTGAAGAAGGAGCTGGGATTTTACTCCAAAGGAATATCCTCTATTGTTGACGTTGAGGGAAGGGGTCCAAGTCGCGAGGGATGTGGGGGACCACCATGGATAGCAAGCAAAGAAACAGGGTCCACAGCTCTATTCCACTACAAGGAACTGAATTCTGCAAAGGACAAGAGTGAGCTGGGAAGAAGGGCCTGAGATCCAGAAGAGAGACCAGCCACCATTTTGATTTTGCCTTGTTTGTGACTCGCTAGCAGAGAACTCAGTTGCGTCACGTCTGGACTCATGGAGTGGTGAGGTAATAAATGAGTGGGATTCTTCTATGCCAACTTTATTGAGATATAAATTACACACCATAAAATCCATCCTTTTCAAGTCTACAATATAGTATTTTTCATTACATGCATAGAGCCCGTGCACTATCTAATTTTAGAACATTCTTATCACCCTCAAAAGAAAGGTCATCCCATTAGCTATCGACCTCCACTCCCCCTTCCTGACCTCCTAGCAACCACTCATCTACCTTCTGTCTTCCGGATTCAGCCATTCTCAACATTTCATGTAAATGACATCACACAGCAGGTGCCCATCGGTGTCTGATTCCTTTCACTGAGCATGTTTTCCAGGCTCATTCATGTGGCAGCATATGTAAGTGCTCCATGCTTTCTATGGCTGCATAAATGTCCACTGTATGGATAGACCATATTTTATTTATCCATTCATCAGTCAAAGAACATTTGGGTTGTTTCTCCTTTTTATCTATTAGTAATAATGTTGCTGGGATATTTGTGTCCAGGTTTTTGTGTGGACATATATTTTCAAACCCTTGAGTGTGTGCCTAGTGGGTGGAATACTGATAAGGTAAGTCTGTGCTTAACATTTTGAGGAGCTGCCACTTGTTTTCTGAAGTCTCTACCATTTTGCTTCTCACTAGCAATGTACAAGTGTTCCAATGTTTCCATGACCTCACCAACACTTGTTATTGTCTGTTATCATCGTGGGATTATTGGCCATTTGTATGTCTTCTTTGAAAACATGTCTATTCAAATTTTTTTCCCATCAAAAATTTGGATCATCTCTTTATTGTTGAGTTGTAAGAATTCTTTCTATAGTCTGGATACAAGTTTCATATCACATAAATCATTTACAAATATTTTCTTTCAATTCACAGAATTCTTTTCACCTTTTGGTGCTATATTTTGAAGCATGGAGGGTTTACATTTTGATAAAGTCTAATTTATTTATATTTTATTTTGTCACTTGCTCTTTTGGTCTCCTATTTAGTCTTTCCTTCTAAGACTTTTACTGTTTTAGCTGTAAATTTCAATGTATAAATAATTGAGTTAATTTTTGTACATGACATGAATAAGGGTCCAACTTCATATTCTGTGTGTGGGTATTTAGTTTTCCAGCATTATTCGTATAAAAGATTATCCTTTCCCTCGCCGAGTTTGCCTGACACCTTGTCAAAAATTCATTGATTATAAATAAGAGCTCACGACTGCATTCTCCTTTCTGCTGATCTCTGTGTATCCCTACGCCGGGACCACATTGCCTTAAACCTTTGGGAAGTGTGAGTCCTTCAAATTTGTTCTTTATCAAGGTTGCCTGACAATTCTGGGTCCCCTGCATCTCCCTAGTAATCTTAAGACTAGTTGTGGATTAGTTGTTGACCTACAGATAGTCTTCCTCAGGACAGACAGGATGTGAGCACCCATACTCCCACCCCAGTCCCCCTCAACCATTTACAGAAAGTCAAGAAGGTATTAGCACTGGAATACTCAGTCTTGGATCTTAGTGCCAATCACTTTATTTATATCATCTCATTACTTCTTTAGGAGGCAGTAGATTGGCTGAAAATATCTGGCTTGACGTAAGCACCCAAATTATAACTGAGAAGGGAAACAAAATCTGAGGGCCAGAGGTGTGGAACAAGGTTAAACTATAAGCCCATAGAGCCACAGCCAGAAAACAGGTCACGAGGTCAATGTTGCCCCGTGCGCATTACATACTTCATAAACATCTACCCAATTAATTAATGAATAAAGGTGAAGAAGCTGAATGATGTGAGCCGACAGAAGCCCATTTTTGTGTGGGTCTGTCCATAGGCACTAAATACAACTAAGTGAGAATGTTCTGTGGGACTTCAAATCATGTGTCCTACGTGAAAATGCTTACTTCTAGTATTAGCATACGAGCTCAGATTAGCTAACCGTTTTCTTGCTAAAAGGAAGACCCAAGGCGTGATTTAATTAGTCAGTCTCTTGCAAATGGATGGTTTAGAAGAGAATGGCTGTAGTAAGATACCGTTGTCGCATTTTTATCCCTCATTGATTCTGCTCTGGTAAGCGCGTGCAATTCAACATCAAGAAAAAGAAGAAAATGCTGAAGACGCATCATTTTATAATGTTGGAAAGCAGATTTATAGAGATTCTTGCCAACTTCGAATGCTAGCCGATTTTTTAAAGTGCTAGCACTCTCCCAGGTTATTCATTATATGGGGAGGGGATCCTGATCCTTACAACAGCGAGAAATTTACTGTGTAAGTTGATACGGTGTTAGGAAGATGAGATATATTGATTATTGTCTGATCAAATACTGCATATTGTTGAACTTTGTCCAGACATTCCAGCTTGAATGGATGGGTGATTAGCTAAGGAATAAACCGGCTGATCCTACGAAAGCGTTTATAGGGAGGGCGGCGCAGTTGTAAAATAAAGGGCGCCATAAATTCGGGGCCCGGCAGCTCTTCAAACAGGCATTGGTGTTCTGTAGGGATGGCCGTGCGTTTCAATTGCGTAAGCAACCTGTTATCACCATCTCCCTTTGAGTCGCAAGGGCGGCAGGCACAGCCCAAGGCTATTGGCAGAGCTGATAATTTTTTTTTTTCAACACGATTACCGCTGCTTTTGGATTAGGTAAACCGCGAGGAACCAGAAGCAGGGCTTTCCAGCTCGAGAGCTTGTGTATTTGCCAAATGAGTAGTTTTGAAAATTGGCCTTCCTCTGCTGAAACACGTTTCTCTACCCTCTAAGAAACCTCCGGCATAGAAGAAAAATGTTGCGTCAGAACACGGGAGGCCAACGGAACACGGCGCATCCTATCTTTTCCTTAGTTTTTTCTTGTCTTTGGCGGCATGAGGACTGACCGGACACGACCTGCATTCATCTCCCACCACTCTCTGCAGCGCTCCGTGTGCAGGTCCCAGGAGCCCCGGGATATTGAACCAGAAGGCGGGGGACCCTATTTGCAATCACACCTGCTCGGCCTCAGGGAACTCTGGGAGTAACAGATTGAGCAGGAGCTGGGTAAGCAGGGAAGTCTCTGGGAGGTGTTGGAGGCGGGGTGGGGGGTGTGGGTGCCTTCCTGGGGGTGCAGGGACTCAAGGCAGGAGCACATTTAACTACAGCACGGATATCTCCGTTTCTTGGCAGAAGATGTTGCAAACTAAGATTCAGGTTCATATATGGGAGCCAAATTCATAGATTAAATGCTGCTACTACTACTACTACTACTACTACTACCACAACCCCGGAGGTTCAAGTGGAGGGATGGTCCTCCCCATCTTGCTGACGGAGGCAGAACTGCAAACTTCAATACAGGGAGAGGCCCGTGGGCCAGGAGTAGCCAAGATGTGGGCAACCGCTAGACAGAGCCCATGACCGACCCGCACCCCAGGACGGAGCACACTCATTTCCGGATCCGCAGAATCTACCCCCGAGAGCTGGCCGGGAAGTGGCTGCAAAGCCCGCCCTCGGACCGGCCTTGGATTCAAGTCCAGGCCTTCCTCCACGGGCTCGTGGCAGCCCCGGGAAGGGGTGAGTCTGGCGGAGGAGCCGGTGGGGGATGAGCGCTGCACACGTGAGGGTGGCCTGCCCTCCAGAACGTTTGCGCCTGCGTGCAGAGCCCGCCTTGGTGCCTCATCTGTGTTCGCATCTCCCGATTTGACGTCTTGAGAGAGGGGGCACCCGGTGGCTCAGTCGGTTTAGCATCTGACTTCGGCTCAAGTCATGACCTCATGGTTCATGGGTTCAAGCCCGGAAGACTTGGGCTCTGAGCTGACAGCTGGGAGCCTGCTTGGGATTCTCTCTCTCTCTTCCTCTCTCTCCCCCCAGCCCCGCCCCTATAAATAAATAAATAAACTTAAAAAGTCTTGGGAGAGGGAGCATCTACATCATTTCCTTTCTCTCTGATGATGGGGAGGAGAGGAGATGAAAATTCAGGCAAGTGAGATGTCGCCTAATCTCGAAGGCAGGTGAGCACGTGGCTGTGGGCTCCCCCGGGGAAGGCCGTTGGTGGGGAGCCGGGGAGCTGCACATTCGTCCCTTGTGGCCGTGAGCGCGGTGCCCACCATGGCCCCGGGGCCCCCCGAGGCCCCAGCTCTGTGTGCTGGACTCCCACCCGCCCTCCGTGCATGTCCACAGTGCGGTCTTCACCTGCCTGTGTTTTCTCCAGCCTCCTGACACCTGTATTTGCAGCCCATTCTCTCTCCTTGATGTAGTTTTGTTTCGTTTTATTTTATTTTATTTTACTTTAAGTTTGTTTATTTATCTATTTTGAGAGAGAGGCAAGCAGAGGAGGGGCAGAGAGACAAAGAGAGAATCCCAGGCAGGTTCCTGCACTGTCAGTGCAGAACCTGATGCTGGGCTCAATCTCATGAACCACATGTGAGACCATGACCTGAGCTGCGATCAAGAGTCACAGGCTCAAGTCACTGGTCACCCAGGCGCCCTGCGGTAGTTTTCAAAATACATCCACAAATTCCTTGATAGTCTTCCCTTGAAAAGGTGGAGAAATTTCTTTCCCCTTGGGTGTGGCCTGGACGTCCTTCTAACACAGGGAATAATGGGGACATGATGGTGTCTGACACCTACACCAGGTCCCAAAGCTACAACAGCTTCTTTCTCTCTCTCATTGTCTCTCACTCTTCCTGCCTCTCTCTCTCTCTCTCTCTCTCTCTCTCTCGTTTTCTTCTTTCTGTTCTCTCTCCTCTCTGTCCCTGTTCCTGTCTCTCCCCTTCTGTCTTTCTTTGTCCGTCTCCCATCACTTGCTTTGGGGGAAGCCAGCTGCCCAAGGAGAGGTTCCCAGCCTCCAGCCACGTGAGTCGGCTCCTTAGAAGCTGACACATGAGACCCCCTGTCCCCCCCACCCCCCGAGGATGGCAGCCCCAGCCGATGGCCTGACCACAACTCTGCAGGATCCCCTGAGCAGCACGTCCTGCTGAGCTGCTCCCTGAGTCCTGACTTCAGACACTGCGTGTGCTGTTAGGCTGCAAAGTTTGGGGGCATTTTGTTACAAGGCCATGGACAGCCACTCTACCCTGGACTCGTCCTGTGACATAACCTCACTTGTCCGTCCCCTGGCACGACCGCTCATTGTGGATCATCAGTGAGTCCCACTGGGCCCCCAAATCCCTAAACTGGTGCACAGCCTCCTAGACCCGGAACCCAGGGTTCTCGCTGGCATCTGAGGGATTCGCTCAACCTTCTTCCTACATTTGTTCTTTTTCCTGGAAACAGGTTCCCTACCGCATAGTTTTGTTCCTGTGAGGGGTCTGGAGAGAGGAGGAGTGGGCACCCAATGCCCGGACCTGAGCTACTGTGTCCTCTGGTCATTTAACACCCCTCTTCCCCCCAATCCCGCAGTCACCCCCAAGGCCAAGTCTTGTCACTCCTGCCTCCACCGTCTTCGTCCTGTCCGTTTGGACACGTCTGCATCTTCAGGATTGCCGCTTGGCTCCTGGGTGAACTTCACCACACCCTTCCTGTCTCACCTTCAGGTTCCCACGCCCACTGCTCACATCACCTGGAAATAACACCACTGATCACGCCACTTGAATATACAAATATTTTACACGTATTCCGGTTTCCCGCAGGTAAGGTCTGGCTTCTTGTCTGAAGCTGGAGACTTGTTCTCACGTAAACACAAAGAGCCTCCGCCTCACCTCTTCCCAACGAGATTCCCACTTTCTCCATCTCTCCGTGTCCCACCCCCACTTCCGGCCAAATGTGTGTGGTCTTAGGCTGCTCAATTTTGTGGTGGCTTGTTACATGGCTAGAGATAAATCTCGCATGTGCAGACTTGGGACACAGCTTCACTGTCCCTCTGGTAATATTTCAAGTTTACATTAATACAAATTCCACAAACAATTATAAATCGCACCCTGTTCTTTTTTTTAATTTATTTTATTTTTTAAATTTTTTTATTTTTGAGAGACAGAGACAGCACGAGCGGGGGAGGGGCAGAGAGAGAGGGAGACACAGAATCCGAAGCAGGCTCCAAGCTGTGAGCTGTCAGCACAGAGCCCGACGCGGGGCTCGAACCCATGAACCGTGAGATCATGACCTGAGCCGAAGTCGGACGCTCAATCGACTGAGCCCCCCAGGTTCCCCCATCATACCCTGTTCTTGACAAGCAATGAGGTCCATGATTCTCTGTTACCATAAATCAGGTGTATGACCATGCAGAATTCATGAAAATGTTTTGGTTTTGCCATCTGCAGAGTCATTGTGATTACTGGGCGCCTTCATTTTTTTCTAACTCACAAATTCCAAACCTACATGCCTGTCACCAGTGTCCAGTGGAAAGGAAACTAGTAAAAAGTAAAAAAAATGTCAAAAAATTTTTAAAAGTCTTAGTCAGCCAATGACTGTTTATTGAGTGACTACTATGTGCTCAGAATTTTGCTGGGAGAAATGAATCCTGGAACTCCCTATGTGTCATAAGTCGTTTTGCTGAACCTATTTTTTAAAAAATTTTTAATGTTTATTTTACTTTTGAAAGAGAGAGAGACACACACACAGAGTTTGAGCAGGATGGGGCAGAAAAAGAGGGAGACACAGAGTCTGAAGCAGGCTCCAGGGTCTGGGCTGTCAGCACAGAGCCCGGTGCGGGGCTCAAACTCAAGAACTGTGAGATCATGACCTGAGCTGAAGTCAGACACTTAACCGACTGAGCCCCCCAGGTGCCTGAACTTATTTAAAAAAAAAAAAATTTAATGTTTATTTATTTTTAAGAGACACAGTGTGAGCAGGGGAGGGTCAGAGAGAGAGGGAAACACAGAATCTGAAACAGGCTCCAGGCTCTGAGCTGTCAGCACAGAGACCGATGTGGGGCTTGAACCCACGAACCATGAGATCATGAGCTGGGCCCAAGTCAGACACTTAACCCACTGAGCCACTCAGGAGCCCTGGCAGAACCTATTTTTTTAATGTCCCCATATGTCTTCCATTTCTACAACTATTTTTTATCATTTAATTATTTATTTTGAGAGAGAGAGAGAGAGCGAGAGAGAGCGAGAGAGAGACTGTGTATGTGTGAGTAGGGGAGGGACAGAGAGAGAGAGAGAGAGAGAGAGAATCCCAAGCAGGCACTGTACTGTCAGCAGAGCCTGACTTGGGGTTTGATCCCATGAACGGTGAGATCATGACCTGAGCCAAAGTCAAAAGTCGGACCCTTAACTGACTGAGCCACCCAGGTGCCCGCACAGCTAATTTTCTACTGATAATACTTTAAATGAAATCTGGTTAGAGGAAATGAAAGCATCCATCCAAACTCTACGTGTGTGTTACTAGTTACTCGTTAGCAGTTGCAGGGTGGCCGGACATGGAACGTTTGGATAAGATCATCCGGCTAAGGGGACATCAGCGCCTGTAACTTGTGAGTCTCAGTTGAATGGGCTGCATTTGCTGATCTTGAAACTCTAATACTTTTTAAGGAGACCCACACCTTCATTTTGCAGTGGGGCCCACAAGCTGTGTAGGCGGCCCCTCCCTCTTTCCCTTCCCTGAGGACAAGGAGTTAGGAGAGAAGAAGAGATTGTTCTAGATTGGCTCTGCAGAGGCAGGCCCTAAGACGCGAGTGTGTGTGCAAGGGACTTATTAAGGAAGCGTTCCAAGGAGAAGCAGGTGGGGGACTGAGGGAACCAGAACAGGAAGGAGTGAAGTGAGAACGTGACTTCCGGGGACCCCTGGGCGGCTCAGTTGGTTAAGTGTCAGACTCTTGATTTCGGCTCATGTCATGATCTCATGGTTTGTGGGGTCGAGCCTTGGACTGGGTTCGGCATTACTGGCATGGAACCTGCTTGGGATTCTCTCTCTCTCTCCCGCTGCCCCTTCCCCACTTGGACACACACACACACACTCTCTCTCTCTCACTCTTTCAAAATAAATAAACTTAAAAAAAAAAAACAACCAGAATGTGACTTCCAGAAAGCCCCCAGAGGGTTGCTCCAGGCTGAGAGGCTGTGGGGCATAAGCTGTGCTCACACTCTCTGGACCCTTGTGAGTAGTTGAGATTCCAACTCCCAATTCTTTGAGGCAGGAGTAGCAAGTGGGGAGGACTCTCCGAGAATGTCCAGACGTTTGTGCGCACAGTCAAGGGGACTCCGTTAGCTGAGGGCCACCCTCGTTCACAGGGACAGACCTTTGGAGACAGAAGTACCTTGAAGCTGGGAATGGCAAATACTAAACAGTCAAAAGAGCTCAAGGGGGTGTGGGCAGAGCACTGACGGCCTTCACGATAGAGGCCAATCCTTCCGATACCAGGAGGCAATCCTTTCTATTCCTAAGAACACTTAACTAAGACTTCAAGTGTAACATTCTCCCGAAGCTTGAAGTAATGATAAAGAAGCAACAGATACGTTGTGGTCCCTAACAGTATACTCTTTGCCAGATGTCCTGCTATACGTGTTTTCTGTGGAAAGTACACGGAAGGATGAGACACGACTTATGTTGTTTTCAAAAAAGAAAAGTTAAAAGCAAATGATAGAGATGTTCTTAAAAAACAAACAAACAAACATTTTCTGGGAACCAAACACCAGCACTAAACACTAAGGTGACCAGGGCTGTGGCATTTGGTCATTGCTCTCAGAAACGGACGGTGTGGACAAAGGGCTTCTGATTGACATG
This sequence comes from Cryptoprocta ferox, assembly GCA_028646485.1. Taxonomy (NCBI): domain Eukaryota; kingdom Metazoa; phylum Chordata; class Mammalia; order Carnivora; family Eupleridae; genus Cryptoprocta; species Cryptoprocta ferox. The sequence continues at coordinate 129,015,513 of CM053576.1, read as the reverse complement.
TGAATGAATCAGGACATTCAAATCAAAAAGGAAGATTTAAGTCTCTGGATGCTTTTTCGGTGGGGTTAGACTGAATTTCCATGAATGAATGAATAAATGATGGGGAGAAGGAAATTCAAGGCTAGCCAATCTATTCACAGGAATATAAAGATTTTCGGCCATTTTCCCACCATCCTTATTGAGTAAGGTGCTGGGCGCAAAACGGTGAGTTAAGGAGTTTTGTCCTCCAACTGTTTTCCCACATGGAGTTTACACTCGAGTGGTGGGGGGCAGACATGTAAGGAGACTTCAAAATATGGCATTTAGAGGAAGAGCTGTTTTCCCAGAAGGTAGGCATGAAGTAATGCAATACATTCAAATGTCTGTGAGCAGCCTGGGAGGGGGGGGAAGCAGTGGAGCTGGAGGACAGGACGCTGAGAGCACACGTTGTGAGCCCTGCCATGTTCTCTCTCGAGTGACAGAGAGCTACTGGAGGGTTTTATTTTTATTTTTTTAAGTTTATTTATTTATTTTGAAGGAGAGAGAGACAGCTCAAGTTGGGGAGGGGCAGAGAGACAGGGAGACAGAGAATCCCAAGCAGCCTCCACACTGTCAGCACAGAGCCCAACACAGGGCTTGAACCCACAAAACCACAAGATCATGACCTGAGGGGAAACCAAGAGTCGGACACTTACCCAACTGAGCCTCCCAGGTGCCCCAGCTAGTGCAGGGTTTTAAACACAAGAGTGACATGCTCATGCTTATATTCTAGAAACTCTACTCTTGTACATAATTGCTTTGGGCTTCTCTTAATATGAAACTAGACTCCTGGATTTGTGGCTCCTCTCAGTTCTGCTGGTTTCACAGTCTCGGTCGTCTGTTTCAAGAGAGCTTCTCCAGAGGAGTCTCCATGTCATTGGAAGCCAAGGAAACCTCTCTTCTCCAAGTGGCAGATTTGGCAATGCCTGGAGACCGTTTTGATTGTCATGACTTGGGGATGGCTACTGGCATCTAGAGGTTAGAGGCCAGGGATGCTGTTAAACATCGTACAATAAATATGCAGTGTAGCCCAGACAACCAAGAATTATCTGATCCAAACGTCAATAGAGCCAATGTTGACCAACCCTGTTCTAGATGGACAAAAGAGGAAGTAAAGTAATTTCCTGAAGCCTGGAGGGTGTCTGGTAACTGGAAAAGAGTGAATGAGGGATGAAACAGTCACTGAAGGAAATTCAGTGAGCACTGTCCCGTGGCAATAGTTCTCAAGTATAGAATTGCCAAACCACGTGTGCCCAAAGCTGAGGTGTGTTTTAAGTACTTGATTACTAAAACAAAATACTCAGTTTGCAGATTTAATGATTTTTCTTTTCATAACATCATTCTCATTTATTTCGATTCATACGCTTTTTCTTCAGTGGGAGTGAAAAGTTGGAGTTGGCTTTAACGGGCCAGTCTTCGGACATGGGGAGTGAAGCAACTGTGTGGTGTCTTCCATTGTTTTATGTGACCACCATTGTTTTATGGCATTAAATTACATCCCGTTCCCTATCCCTATTATATAGGTGGTTTTTCCCCTATTATTCAAAATCAAATTTAACCAACAAATATTGAGTAATTGTATGCATAAGCTCTGGGATTATAAATATGAATGAAATGCAGAAATTCACATCTATGAAGGAGACAGACATCTCTACATCTCTGAGTTACTGGAATAAGAGCTATTGCGAATGCATCCAGAATGTGTTAAGTGGGAGGCTTTCTCAGAGAGAGACACACAGAGATAAACATTTTATGGAAGGAGGGAAGTAAAGCTGAAATATGGCTCATGTTTAGGATTCCAACAGGGGAGAAGCAGGGAGGACGTGGAGGAAATGCGCTACTCAAATGCTTGTGGATGGGGGAATCGAAACTGAATGCGGTCTGTGCGTAAGTCTGGACTCATCCCCAGGGCAGATGTCGGACTCAGCATAGTGGCCCCGCTCTTTCCTAAGTTTTAAAAATTATTCCTGTCAAATATCATGACTTTGTTAATGCCCTCATTATGGTGTTCTACAGTGTTCCATGCTGTTTGTAACTCCTAAAACATTTGAGCTTCATTAGCTTATTGAGATTTACCCCAAATGAATCAGACTTAGCGAATGGTTACCTTCTCTTCCAGCGGCAGCAGGAGCAGAGCCACAAAATCAGAAACACAGGAGGGACTCACAAGGCATTAATCATAGTATTTCTTGGCACTGGTGTCTGTCACATCAAGAGGTATTGGCAAAAGCCCAGGAGACCATGAATATGCAACATTTAACTTTTTTCATTCAAATGACATGCCCTCCTGCCCATGTGTCAGTTAACACTGAGCGTAACAGAGATCCCACAAAGCTTCTCCCTCCCTCCTTCCCTCTCTCCCTCTCCCCAGTCCGAAAATTTGAAGTCAGATGAATACTGGGTGGCTCAGTCAGCTGAGCATCCGACTTTGGCTCAGGTCAAGATCACACGGTTTGTGAGTTCGAGCCCTGTGTCAGGCTCTGTGCTGACAGCGTGGAGCCTGGAGCCTGCTTCCGATTCTGTGTCTCCCTCTCTCTCTGCCCCTCCCTCACTTGTGCTCTGTCTTGCTCTCAAAAATAAATAAACATTGAAAAAAAATGTTAAATATGTTCATATCTGATATCCTGGATGGACTTTAAAAATTCCCCCAAATAGTTCGTTATCTAAGTAATCCAGTTCTTTCCCTGATCTGGATATTTTTCTTGGTGTGTGTGTGTGTGTGTGTGTGTGTGTGTGTGTGACTTCAGCTATCTTATTTGTGTTTTCTGGGTTTGGTTGGATTCGATGTTAATCTTTTCAGTGAATAATCTTAATGCAACATTGAATTTTTCTTGAGTGATTATTAAACTACAAATTTTGTATTTGGGTCATTACTAAAAACAATTAAAATTAAAAAAAAAAAAACCTTTGAGAGGTCCACACCTAAGCCACATAACGCAAATTCAGGGGCTCTCTATGATTATATTTTGAAATAAACACAAAATATGTGGCTTTCTGGTCATGACATTCCATAAACAGCCAATGAGGTCATTGCCAGGGGGGGAAACGATATCAAGAAACATTGAGCACAAAAATAGACCAGGAGAGCAAGAGAGGTTTCGTATCTCAAACTCAGTTTTTCATTAAAAGAAGTCTTTGTCTATAAATAATATTTGCAGTATTTTCGAATTTGAGAAGGACATTCATACTCTTTTTCCATGTGATTCTTTCACTATCCTCTTAGTGATCGTCAGCTTTATTATTCTAATGGAAAAACTAAGGATCGCAGAAGTTCAATAAAATATATCCTTGAATCACATTTTTCTCATAACATTTCTGATATAAGGATTCATCTTGCAGTTAATGTGTTAGCAATCATGCCTTAGTGTAATGGCAGCATTTCCTTTCCTTTTAGTGGTACATATACATTTTATAACTAATCGCACCTTTGAGCCAATAAAATATTATAAATCCCTCAAGTTCATGTAGCTGTCAAGTTGTGTTTACATTCAACTCTGACTCCAAATAGTTTACTCTTTCCATGAAACCGTTGCCGCTCTTAAGATCATCTGTAAGAAATAAGCCACCCAACAGAAAAGGGTTGAACACTGTGGATTTTGAGCTAAATTTACAATGCCTACATTCAAAATACACAAAGTTATGTGCTATGCTTGCTCTTTTTATAGCAAAGAATATTGTTGTATTTCTATCATGTGTGCATGATCTATATATTTTTAATTCAGTTTAATTCTGTAAACATTAACCAAGAGCCTCTTTCGTGTAGGGCACATTGCTCATCATTACGGGGTCTATACAGCTATATAAAATTCAAATTATGCTCTTGTGGGGAAAGATGACAGGAAATAGAAATTTATAAACTGTCTCCTACCTATCTATGAGATTTTGTGTTAAGAACTTTTACACATTTTACCTCATCTGATCCTCTTTTTGGAGATGATTAGACTGAGGCTTATAAAATTACAGTGATGGTCCCATGGTATCAGAAATAAAAATGATTGAACTGGAATTATGTCTTTCAGCTCCCAAACCTATTTCACTTCCATTGGTTTATGTACATGGGTGGCTCTTATTTAAGGTATGAAAACAGATACACAAGTCCATGGGTAGTTTGGAAGAAGGAGAGAGAATTCGGCTTCTACCAGGAAACGAGTACAAATACTCTCTCCTCTCATCAAATAGGCAGCTTTTATTTTGTAAGAATACAGACATTCTTCTGGGCATATTTCTCCTGGAAACCTCCCATCTTCCAAATGGAGTCTGAAATCAAGAAAATGATCAAAGTGTTGGCAAGGGGAAGAGAGAAGGACCAACAGTTTTATTTGTTAATAGTAACACCGGGTAACTACAAGCTTTAAATTTTCCTATGAGTTTCCCTCTGTTTGATAAAAACAGTTCTATCCAAAGGAAGAAGAAAGCAGATACTTCTTGAGGTATAACTTGAGCTAAGTCCTATATATTTAGCATCACCTTTTATTCCCACAGCAGCCCCGAGAATTATTGTAACCCCCGTTCTGCGAGTATAAATATCCATGGATATATTGAAATGCTAAATAAGTTGCCCAAGGTCACAGCATGGTGTTTAATTCTAGAACACGTGACCTTTCTTCTACATCACACTGCTGGGAAGGATTATTTCCGGAAGGAGCGGGTGGGGAGCCCAGTATATATACACTGACTAATAAATGAACACGCAGACCTGAGACTTCCATCTTACTTGCCAGGTTCCTTACTCAATGAAACTATTGACTTTTCCTTCTGAGTTCCAGTAATGCATAACTAATGTATCTGTATAAATAATAATCAGTTGGTTAAGCCTCCGAGCTCAGGTCATGATCTCACAGCTCGTGGGTTCGAGCCCTGTGTCGGGCTCTGTGCTAACAGCTCAGAGCCTGGAGCCGGCTTCCGATTCTGTGTCTCCCTCTCTCTCTGCCCTTCCCCTGCTCACACACATGCTCGCTCTTTCTCTCTCAAAAATAAATAAACATTAAAATAATAATAATCCTACATCTAACTGGTCATTGTTATTTTTAAAATCTGTTTGCTGTGCTCTCATTTATCTTCACATTAATCCGTGGATAAGCATTACTGTTGTTGTAACTGTTCCTATGATTATTATTTTTCAGATGAAGGACAGTAAATGTGTAGAAGACATGACCTACTCAAGGTCACACAACATTTAGATTTCAAATTGTGAGTTCTTTTCCAACATTCCTCTGACTTCCAAATTTGGAAAAGTATTTTTCCTTCGGTCCAGGCCTGGACAGAGGGTGGGCTGACTTCCTTGGTATATTAAAAAGTTTGAGGATCGAAGAATTCAGAGATGCTGGCATTGTGCAAGGCAAAGAGTGAAGGATAGATCTTAGGGTTCTAAGCAGGAGGTGTAGAAAGCTGGGCGGGCGATCTAGAACGGCAGACCCATATGAGCGAAGTGGGTGTTAGTATAACTTCTCAACAATGGAGAAGCTGAGCTTTGAGAGAAGGAGACCTTCTCATAAAACTAGTCATTAACCAAAGTGGGGGTGGGTTGCGGCTGGCCATCTCTGCACCCTTGGCCTATCATCAAAAAAGGAGGTGGAGTGAAGGCAAGAAGGACTTGAATACTATAGTGAGACCAGCAGTTTCCAAATCTCAGCTGGAAACGTTCGGGCTCTGTGAGCTTCCGCACTTTCCTTGGCATCTCTGTGCTTCAGGTCGTCATGTGAAAGCTGGAGATCATCCTTGGACTGTCTGTTAGATCTGTCGTGACTATTAAGTGGGGCAGGACCTAGAAAGTGCTTTGATCTGTCCCTGACATAGTCAGGTGTGGAGAAGTGTTAGCTATCATTGTCCAGTATTCCACGGCCCTCACCTCTTTATCTGTAAGGTGGGAATTGATGTAATATCCTGACAGCATCTTAATAAGAATCACCTGAGAAACAGTGTGAAAGGACATCAATAAGAGGCAGTCTGTAGAGTTTGCCGTGGGTACGGTCACTACAGATTTATAAAACCTGTAAAAAGGGGAGGGGCCGGTGCAGGTGTTCCCTCAAGCAGCATTAGCCAGAAGCCTTTCACCCATCAGGCACTGCCTTATACAGGAGACACCAAGACAAATAAGAAGCCCATTCTGGTCCCAGGGGCTCCCAAGAGAATAAGGAGCACAAACATGGAGAGAGACAATTCTCAAACGTGATCGCTTGCAAGGAGGTTGTGAGAGAAGAGAAGATAGTGTGCCTGGAAGACTTCCAGCATCCGTGTTCAACATGAGCTTATGTTAACTTAATAAAAGGGAAGATTTGCTTTCTCCCATCTCGCTTCCTCTTAACCAGTTTTTACCCCAGCGTGGATGATGAGGACAGAGTGCAGCACAGGACACCAGGTGACCTGGCCTTGCTGTGTCACCTGGGGACACGGCTTCACTTACTTATGTCTCAGACCCCTCCCAGGCAGCCAAAACTGTCTCTGACTGAGCTCGCACTGGCCAGAACTGCCTCTAGCACTGCAAACGGTCGGAAGAACGAGGGACATATCAGGAGGAGCTGACAAGACGAGAGGCCATCCTTGGGCAGGATCAGGCAGCGTGTCCGCTGGTACTGGACAGTGTGGGTCAGAGTATCCCTTTCTGAAGGAGTTCACAGTCAAGAACCCACATCTGGGACAGAACCATTCTGGGTTTCTAGGAAACTGTCCACTGGGGATGAACTTGAACCTTGAGCATCTGACTCACGGATAGAAATAATCTCCCCTTGTCACAACAAGTAATAGATTTCATCAGCATGGGTTTTGCCACGTTCCAAAGTGAATTACAGTGATTTGTGGGGATTTTTTTATTCTCTTAGTTCCCTGAAAATTCCTAAAAGGCACACCACATGGCAGTTATCTTTGTCGCTCCAGTGCAGAGTGAGTTACTACGCTGTGCACATTCGGCGACGGCCAAGGAATGAACGGATGAGTGGGTGAGATGATGCACAAGTGGAGTAATTCGGGGGTGTGGGACAATCTCCCGAGGGCCCATCAGCAGGGGCTCTAATTAGCGGTGCCAACACCTGATGGCTATAGCAGGCATGAACTGCCCAGGAAGTCATCCCAGGGCCGGTACCCAAACTCGGAGGGACAAGATGGCCTCCAGGGCCTGCAGCTCTGAGAGCAAGAAGCTCCCTGCCTCGCCCAGCCTTCCTCAGCTTCCCTGTGTTGTCCCACGCTTTCTCCAGACTCTGCTTCACTGTGTCTGTCCTTGCAAACACAGGTGCCTTCTCTGTCATCATCATGGGTCCTCTGAATCCCACCACGTGAATCCAGGAGACAGAGGAGACGCTAGGCGGGAGGCAGGCGGGCAGCGTGGCTCAACCGCATGGGGACAAGGGGGCTGTGGGTGGAAAGTGAGAAGAGACCCTCAGACCCAGCTGCCAGAGGAGGCGGGGATTGGGGGGGTGCCTCAGCAGCCCTCCATGCCTTCTAGGCTGCAGGGAGGATTGGGGGGGGGTTCCCAGCCAGGAGTGGAGGTGGAGAAGGAAGTCTTGGCTCCACCCCTTCGAGGCCCCCCAGCATCCTGTTCTGTAGCTTCTGGAAGGTTCTGGGGGTTGTGGCAGCCTGCTTTGTCCCCTCCTCCCACTGCTTGGTGTCTGGGAGGTAACAAAGGCGTCCTCCAGGCCCCTCCGCCTCGGCCACACCATTGTGATTAGCCCCTTTGTGGATATAACTTTCTGAGCTGAAGCATGTTCCCCATTGGAACCCGACCTGATGCAGACAGATGGCCAGACTTGGTGTCCCCTCTTCCTGACAAGTCCAGAGGCGTCTTCTCACCTGTGTGGCCCTGGATGTGATAATCAGTCTGCTTAAGCCCTGATTTCCTCACCTCCAAAGTGGAATCAAGAGCCTGGGTTGTCATAGGCTTCGAGCAAGCTAATGCACGTAGGCCACTTGGTATAACAGGGCCTGGAAGATGGGACACAGCGGATACATCTCAACTTTTAAAAAGTACCATCTTGAAGTGGCTTTTTTCACTCTGGGAATAAATGAAAAGAGGCATCATTTTATGCCCTCAGTGAGGTTTTATAGCAAAACGGTCAAAGTCAAAGATGAGGAAATTTTGTGTGTGTGTTTTCTTAAAACAAACAATTTAAGAACCACTCGATGTGAATAACATGACCCCTCCCAAGCTTTGCACCCCAACACCTCCACCCACATGGATTCTGGAAGCAACAGAAGATCTCAGTTCAAAGGTTTCTCTGAATGGTACCATTCAGGCAGGTTTATGAGAGGTCACTTAGCTCAGTAAAGAACTTGATGAAACATGACAACAGGCCTGCAGATAACATCGTTGTCACTTTACTCAACCGAGTGATCTGAAAAAATATGGGATTTAATTAACGTCCACTCTCTGTTCTTTATAAACGTGAGCAGAGCAAGACCCAGACCAAAGGGGCTGTTCTCTCCCTCCCTTCCTGCGGAAGCCAAGTGGTTCCAAGTTGTTAGGGCGGGAATGGCTGAGACAAACAAGAAACAGACAGAATATTCTCAAAACTGTGAACTATCTTCTCGCCCAAAAGGAGCACGGCCGGGAATTGGGCACCTGTGTCTCTGAAAAGCAAGGCTGTGTTGCAAGGTTTCTCCGAAATTATTCTGAAACTAAAGAGACTAGTGGTTTTGAAAAAGTGAGTCCTGGGAGGTGTCCGTGGGGGCAATAAAGTAGGAAGCGCATTCTTCTGAGAGGAAGCTATTTATAGAGAAGAGAATTTTGATCTCCACATCTCTTTCTTTTGCCCGAGTCTGGGTGATGCAGTGCAGAGCCTGGGTGTGGTGACACAGGTCCCCACTCCTTGGCGTATAGCAAATGATGTTGTGGGACCCCAGTCAGTTTCAATGAAAAATGAATGAAAACTCTTTGTTTTTAAAAGTGCATTCTGAATAAGAGTCAGCATGGTACATGTTTGGATTCTAAAATTACTCTCTGGGACGCTTACTGCCAGGAGGGGTCCTTGGGGTAGGACCTGGATATTTTGACCCAAGGCTGACATTCAGCTCTCTGATGAGATCTCTTCTTAGATCCTTTCGTCAATAACCATTCCATTTTTTTCTGACTGATTTAAAATCCTTGTTCTTATAATGCATGGTAGGAGGGATTTGGAGGGATTAAAATGGTGGTGGCTTTTTGTGCGTAAACTTCACTACTGCTTAAAGAAGCCATTGGCACCCTTTCCCTTGCCCTGTCCCTGGTCTTGTCACCTGGTCTTATGCCCCATCTGTGACAAATGCAGGCATCAGGGTGTCCTCCATGAGCATCTGATCTGCCTTCCGATGGCAGCAACTGGCATCGGTCCAGGAAAAAAAGAGCCTTCTGTGCACCAGAAGAAGGACAGGAATTATGTTTTAATGATCCATTTGATTTGCACAGTATTCCACATGACTTCGTAGCATTTGATCTCTCCCTTTATTCAAGCTAAAGCTTTATGTCCCTCACGTTGACCCAGCTGATCATCAGACACTGGTTCTGAACAACAGACAAGCCATTCTTTTCGAGGTGGCCTTCTTTGAAAGCCACACCCTAGTGCTCCCAGAGCAGGCTGGCAAGCTGTGGGGTCCCACGGGGGGAGGGTGGGGAGCTCCCTGTTTGTGCCAAAGCGTCGCGATTTTTCAAACTCATCATCCTGTTTTTCTGAGAGGTTTTGCTTCCATTTCGCAGTTCCTTCCCAGACATTGATGGGGAAAAAGTCATCCTCGAAGGAAGGTGAAGAGAAACAAGACATCCGGCGATCTCGTAGTTGGCACAGGAAGCCTGGTGTCCAGTAGGCGATGTAACCAGGTGATAGACGGCATTATTTCAGAGCCATCTGTAAACAATAGCTTTCTCTTGACATGAAGAAATCCCAGGAACAGATTCCGTTTCTTAAAGCATTGTTTAGACTTTCTTGAGAATATGAGGGAGTGGTTGTGGAAGGAGCTGACCTTCATGGCCCGGGCACTGCATGCTGCACTCTATATTATGTATTCATCTATCCGTGTGGCTAGAGCCACAGCTTGGAAGAGATTTGAGCCAGCTTGAGGCCAATTCTTAGGAATCTTAGAAATCTGGAAGCCCTATTATGGACTGTAGTGTGTCCCCCAGAAGTCGTAGGCTGAAGCGCTCACTATATTTGGAGACAGGACCTTTAAGGGGTAACTAAGTTACAGCGGCATCACAGGGGTGAGGCCTAATCTTATAGGGCTGGTATCCTTATTAGAAGAAGAAGAGACTAGAGCTTTCTCTCTCTCTCTGCACACACACACAGTGGAGGCCATGTGAGGACCTAGTGGAAGGCAGATATCTGCAAGCCAGCTAGAGAGCTCTCTCCCCAGAAACAAACCCAACTGCCACCTTGACCTTGGACTTCCAGTCTTCATGACTGTGAGAAAACACACTTCTGTTTTATTAAGCTGTCCAGTTTCTGATGTCTCATTTCAGTAGCCCAAGCTGCCCCCAGAGAAGAAATGGCTCTCCCATATTGGAAAGTGTTAGAAAAATTGGTGAGAGAGGTCTCAAACAGAGAGTGGTTTGTCATAAAGTAAGTGCAGTGTCTGAAAACAGGAATATGCAGAGAAGCGAAAAGCAGCGTTCTCGACAGCGACTGATAAGAACGAAGGATGAAATTCCGCAGAAGCCTTCTTGCCACCAAGCCGTGGTCAGCATGGAGATGGAAAAATGCCGGGTCACGTTCCAGGTGACCAGGTTCTGGTCTGTGAACGGCTCACAGCACAGTGAGGAGGGGTGGCTGTCACCGCAATTATACGCAATAGGATGGAAGTTTTGTAAAGTGACTTTGCCTACGTTGTAGTGTTTATCACATCAGGACCCAAAAGCTCAATGGGGGCAACTCCTTCAATGACTTGAGGAAACCGGTCTTGAGAGCATTGTTCTGAACTTACGTGCAACCACAGGCTGTTGGAAACCTGGGAGAATCCAGCTAGTTTTGCTGCTTTTCTTTTAATTCTTAGATGCTACCTGTTTTATAGATTGGTAAGAGAAAGGTCAAGAGATAAATAAGGTTTACTGTCCCAAGATCACGCTAGCCAGTGAGTCTTGCATTTGGGATGCGAATATGGTTTTGACTTCCTTCAAAAGCCTTTCCCGTTCTCCTGCACCTGTTAGTCAAATGCTTTATGAGAATTCTCCAAAATGCTGGAAAAACATGCTATTAAAGTGAGAAATTTTTTAAAAAGGCTTATTTCTGAGGGGGAAATCGGAATGGATTTGTTCATGAACTTTGATATCTGAGACAAGAAACAAAGAAAAGAAACCAACCAAATGAATAAGGACCAGGGAATATTCAGCAATGCATGACTCCATGCAGGCACTGTCTGGAAGCCAGGACTTCACTTGGCCCCAGAGTATGTCTGCACACCGTGAGTGGCCCCATTCGTGTCTGATGTTGGTTCTTGGGTTTACTGGGTTCCTCTGTGATTCGAAGGTGTCTGGAAGCCACCAGAGCCTAGATGCCTTGTCTCACTGGTTACAAACCTTGTTGTTGTTGTTGTTCTTTTCCATTTTCAGCGGCTTCTGTCTTGGTAAAACCCACATATATTCTATATTGACCAAATGACAAAGGAAAAAGAAATGCCACATGAGGTAGGTTTGGAGCCTGACTCCCGGTTTTCCTGGGAGAGTGAGGGTGTGAGAGACAAGCAACTGTAAGTTAAATGTCGGATTTTGTCATTCCTCCAAGGTGTCTGGAGATGCAGCAGTCCCTGAAGTAAATTAAACATTCTCAGCACAAAGTACTGTGCTGCTTTGTAATGATTACAACTCATGCTTTAAACATGGGATGGATACGGTACAGCCAGATACATGTTATCCTCAGTTATATACAGTTATTTTCCAACCCGTATATAGACCAAAATTGTCACCAACAAATTGTATTAGAAAGTCCCCAAGGAAGGCTGTATTTTTTCTCAGAGCCTAGCTTTTTTTTTTTTTAACATTTATTTAATTTTGAGAGACAGAGAGAGACAGATCATGAGTGGGGGAGGAGCAGAGAGAGAGGGACACACAGAATCAGAAACAGGCTCCAGGCTCTGAGCTGTCAGCACAGAGCCCGACGCGGGGCTCAAACCCATGAACTGTGAGATCATGACCTGAGCTGAAGTTGGACGCTCAACCGACTGAGCCCCCCAGGCGCCTCACACCTAGCTTTATTTTTAAATTCGAAACACCTGCTTCTTTCTTTCGACAAATTTCCACACACTCGGGGCGCCTGGGGGGCTCAGTGGGTTAAGCGTCCGACTCTTGACTTCGGCTCAGGTCATGATCTCACAGTTCATGGAATCGAGCCCCGCGTTGGGCTCTGTGCTGACAGTGCAAACGGGCTTAGGATTCCCTGTCTCCTTTCTCTCTGCCCCTCCCCCACTCATGCCATCTCTCTCTTAAAAAGAAAAAAAGGTAAGTTTCCACACACTCACCTATGTCCCTGCCTGATTGTTCAAGTCACAGGATTCTCTTATTTGCCAGTAAAATTCTAATGTGTGTCTTGATGTCCCTGCCCCAGCCCCAAATGAGATTCTAGATGTAAAGCCTTACGGGCAGAATTTTGCTTTATGCCACATGAAGTGAGCACATCTTTAATAAACTGTGACCTTGATTTGCTGTTGGTTTTCAGCGTGCAAAGGCAATAGTGTCGTGTAGAGGCTCTCCTCAAAGTCCCAGTATTTTGTCCAAGATATTTTTTAGTTCTTTATTTTTACTGAGGTGTGAGTTGATACACATTGTTACATTAGTTTGATCCTGGGTATTTTTAAAAAAAGTTTTAATGTTTATTTATTTTTGAGAGAGAGAGATAGAGAGAGAGAGAGAGAGAGAAACACAGAAGGGGCAGAGAGAGAGAGAGAGGGAGACACAGAATCTGAAGCAGCTCCAGGCTCCTAGCTGTCAGCACAGAGCCGGACATGGGGCTCAAACCCATGAACTGTGAGATCATGACCTGAACCGAGGTTGGACGCTTAACCGACTGAGCCCCGCAGGCACCCCCAAGGTCCTGGGTGTTTTTAGGGTACTCGTGTAACAATGCACTAGTAACCACTTAGCCTCAGCCTACAGCCGAAAATGCCCCTGGCCTTGATTTAAACCCAGTCTTTTTTTCAGGCAAAATCCAAATGGGTTCCACAAGCACCCTCAGCCTGGCTTCATCTCTCACAGAGATGATCCCGGAAAAAAACATTCAACCATTCAATAGGTTTCTTTCTTTGCTCCCTGTTTCATGAATATTCCATCTCGAAGCCCAGACCTCCAGAAGATGTGGGCAAGCAAGGGCGTAATTTTGATAAGAAGGACCCTCAGTGTTTGCTTCACTTCAAAGGCCAGGCTTGGTGGGAGCTGGGAGAAGATGCCGGAAGCCCCAACCTGAGAAACGGGGCTCAGATTCACTCCGAACAGCGGACGCCTCCAGCTGAGAGATTTTTTTTTTTTTTTTGGCTTTGGCTTTGGCTTTGGCTAATCCGTTTGTGAGTCTTTGTTCTCTTCCATTTTTTTTATCAACCGTTTTTAAAAATGTGTGTATGGAGGGCTAGGGAGAACTTGTACATAAATGGGAAACAAATTCTTAATTCTTATCCTGACCTCTTCCCCTTCCCCCTTGTTTCCATCTGCTCTTTCCAATCTGGCTGTGTGGACGTGAGGTGCTGAATGATCACACCATCTTCCTACATAATAGAGCCACGTTTCACGCCGAGGCCGCTGCCTGGCAGGTGGCAATTAGGTCATGTTTGAAGAGTGGGCAAGGTGAGCAACTTGCAAATAATGTGGGAAAAGGCTCTGTTGTCCCTGGGCTGGAAAGAGATGCAGTTTGAGACACTGGCGCCTTTGAAGCTCACGTGGAGGCCGACGAGAGATGGGAACGTTGTGAAGGCCCATGTTCTACGTCGTCACCAGGGGCGCCGCCTTCTGATTCGTGCCTCGTATTCCAGGAGCAATTCTTTTCATTGCTTTTGTACGACTGCATGCAGTGCCATCGGCCTGTATAAATTATGCATGTGTGAGTTCACGCTCACGTGCTAGTCTGGAGGCTCCTAGATGGATCTGTGTGCTTTTGTGGGGCCGCACAGTGGGAGGTGGAGGGGGGTCTCTAGGTTTCCGTGAACAGTAATGGGTGTCATGAGAATAAATATGGTGGCCGGGGGGCTCTGGGGAGAAGTAGGAATCTTCTAAGGGCTGGAAGGCTGACATGAGCTGAGACAGTTGTCTTTTCACCTTTCCTCTCTCTCCTGGGTCCTCTCCGCTGTGCTGCCATCTTGCCCGCCCCTGCCTTCCCTTGCAGCCCCTGCCCACACTGCTGCGGGCACCCACCTGGGGACAGGGACACTGGCAGACGCTGACCCCCCTTCACAGGGCATGCATTTAACATGGCGCCTGCCAGTTTTGTTAAGGAACCTTTAAATTTAAGTTTCGGTGGGTTGTGGGAGAAAAAGCGTTAGGACAACGTAACAGATACTGTTGTGGCCGAAGATGGATCCCCCAGCGCACGTTAATTCCATGTTGACATTCTGTCTGGAGACAGAATAGGGACTGAAAATCCAATGTGGGAAGGAGGCAATAACAAATGTGTATAATAACATGAGTCCAGGGGTGCCTGGCTGGCTCAGTTGGTTGAGAGTCCAACTCTTGATTTTGGCGCAGGTCATGCTTTCATCGTTCGTGAGATCAAGCTTCTCGTTGGGCTCCTTGCTGACAGTGCAGAGCCTGCTTGCGATTCCCTCTCCCCGCCTCCCCCACTCTCTTTCTCTCTCTCTCAAAAAAAAATAAACAAACTTAAAACAACTAAATAATATAAGTCCAAAATAATCACTGTCCAGAGGAAGCTGAAGATGATGGCTTACCACAACTTTGACATCTTGGATGTCTATTAAAAGTCCCAAAATGTGGGGGCTCCTGGCTGGTTCCATCAATTAGGCATCTGAGTTCAGCTCAGGTCATGATCTCACGGTCCGTTGGTTCGAGTCCCACATCGGGCTTTGTGCTGACAGCTCGGAGCCTGGAGCCTGCTTTGGATTCTGTCTCTCACTCATGCTCTGTCTCTTTCTGTCTCTCAAATATAAATAAATGTTAAATTTTCTTTAAAAAATCCCAACATGCTAGGTAACTATAGCGACTCCCTAGACCTGATCAGGTAGCCTTCCTGATTGAAATAACATGATGGGAGGGTGCAAATTATTCAGGACGAATGGTCCTTCTAGAAAATGAGGGTCTGTAGTATGTGTTGGAGTGGTTTCACTAGGCAAAATAGGTGTGTTCTTGCCCAAGGAAAATGGGCAAGCAAGAGGAACGGCTGCCCACCACAGTGACTTGGGTATTCCAACTTATGAGACTCAGACAGCTCGTGTACCAGAGGTCAACGCCATTCTTGTTTATCTCCAAACAGTTATGGCAAATAACAGTTACTACAATGCTAGCTATGCTCTCGTGTGGCAAAGGGAAATGTAGAATATGGACTCATACATTTTACATTAATCCATGACCAAAAAAGAAATTAGTATTGATAATTAAGTAGATGATAGATATAGATTCGAGAGAAGAAAGGATCACTTTGCTGGTAGAAAACAACATTTTAAAGAACACATACTAGAGACGCCAAGTAGTGTCCCTAGTCACTAAGATGGCTCAGTCGGTTAAGTGTCTTATTCTTGATTTCAGCCCAAGTTATGGTCTCACGGTTCATAAGTTTAAAGCCCACATTGGGCTCTGCACTGACAACCTGGGGCCTCCTTGGGATTCTCTCCATCTCTCTCTGCCTCTCCCCGATGCATGCTCTTTCTCTCTCTCTCTCAAAATAAATAAAGAAACTTAAAGGAAGGAAAGAAGGAAGGAAGGAAGGAAGGAAGGAAGGAAAGAAGGTAAGAAGGAACGAAGGAAGGAAAGAAGGTAGGAAGGAAGATAGGAAGGAAGGAAGGAAAGAAGGAAGGAAGGAAGGAAGGAAGGAAGGAAGGAAGGAAGACATATGATGCTGCCATCACTGGATCTGCATCAGGATCTACACTAGTAAATGGAGGAAACGTGGGGCTGTGCTCGTGTATGAAGCACCGTGATTCAGGGTCGTGTTAGAACACCCCTTCTCTCATTCTGTGCATAAGCTGGGAAAACACAAACTGAAGGAGGATTTATTTGGGTTTGCACCTGATTGTGAGACCAGCCTCTCAATATGATGGTAACTGGATCGTGGCCACACTGTGACCAAGCGACTTGAGTGGCTACTGGGCTACCATTGGCTTTGCTGTGCTCGAGATGTTTAACCAGTAAGACTGACCATGCCATGTTGTAGGTTTGTTTCTGGAGGGCGGGGGGGCGGGGTGCCATAAAGGGTCCTGGTGCCATTACAGCTTCACATTCATTGTCACATGAGAAAACTCATACCCACCCTCACCAAAGTGTTTGTATTTCTTTGTTTTCCCACTTGCCAGGGGTTTGGTGTCAGTTCTGTTGGTGAACTGTGGTGATTGCTTACCTCACTGGGAGCCTCCACTCCATCTGCTCCCCTCGTGTGAACGCTGTTCTGTTCATTCTTCACAAAATATTTAACGAACACTCCTAAATTCTTTGACACATTGGTGCATCAACCATTAGTATCTTTCAGCTTGTAATATAGTGCGGCTCTACCTCCCAAAGCAGCGAACCCTTGCAGGAGGCCATTCTGCCCATGAAAGAGCCACAGGCCCCCGTGAGCCCCTCAGGATATCCCGGGATGACCCAACATGGGTAGAGCCAACCCTGGCTCACCAGTGGCAGCCCCTGGGCTCACCCCAGCATCCTGTAGGCTGACCTCACCCCTCCTTGTTGGTGCCTCACTTCCTGTGAGTCCCCTGCACAAGCCCCTCCTCTTTGCCATGCCATGTGTTTTGGCTGGCCTCCACACTTGACTCCGTCTGTGCTCTGTCCTTCATTTCCTGGCCACTTTTCTTGAAGATTCTTCAAATTGTGTTCTGAGTCGTCAGCAAGAGCTCCTTCTTCCAGGAACAACCTGTAGGCAGTGGGCTCCAGTTTCTTATGTGGGGAGAAAACAGAGGATTTTCCTCTCTTCTTCCCTGACCAGAGACAATGTGGTTCTATCCTCATTTGGAAAGCAAGCATTTATCCTCCAGGATAGTTTTTTGTTTGTTTTACGTATTGATTTTTGAACAGACAGCTCTATCACATCCAAGTTTACGTACACACAGTCACATTTTTTTTACAGACCAATCCATCTGTCCAGGTTGAAAGAGGTAATATAATATAAGGACACACTTTTTAGAGCCAGAATACTAGTGTTTAATCCTTCATCTTATCCCCTTGATGGTTTTATATACTTAAGCTAGTTAGTTAACATTTCTCCACCTCAGTTTTATCACCTGTAAAATGGGGATGATGATGACATCTTCTCATGGTCTTGTTATGGAATTTAAATTGATTTAGTCCCTGTGAAGCACTTAGTCACTGGAATATAATGAGTGCTTAATATTTATCCCTGAGTGTTACAATGCCATCCTCAATGTGGCCATTTAAGAGAATAAACTTGGAATTTAATGGGGATATAAATACTTCGGCTAATTTTAACTGAGTACTCACTATATCACTCACTAAGTGAGTATTCACTATACTAAGCACTTTATACAGATTAGATTATCCAAGCTTAAATTATATTTCCGTGACTTATTAGCTGGGCAATATTAGCTAAATTAGGCAGCTTCTGTACACAATTTTCTCATCTACAGAATGGACACAACATATCTTCTTTGAATTGCTGTGACAATTTACGTGAGATTACGTACAGCGCTGGGCGAAAGCATTTACTATACAGGGGATAGTAGGGATTGTCGCTATTCTATTACTACCACTGTCATTATTACTAATAGCAATTTATTGTTTTGAGTGTGACAGGGGCACTAATCCAGACAAGCATAACCCCTCTGAAATGATGACACGTATGTGCTTATTCTTCTCACGGCCCACAGGCCTGGGAGAGCCTCTGCTCCTTACTGTGACAAGCAGTGCGTCGCCTATGGATGAAACTATAGCAAAAATAAGAGAATGTAGCCTTTCTTTTAAAACAACAGCACTATTTCAAAAGGTGGGATGATCTCCATTTTCCCAAATGTTAGGTAGCCTCACATTTTATGATTAGATAGCTGAAAAAATTAAGTTTAAGTACAATTAGTCCATAGTAATGATAAAGACCGGGCAAGAGAAAAATAATGTCCGGCTGAACTTGCTGCTCCTGAGGGTTTAAGGTCGCTTTGCCACCGAGACAGCAGTCCTGTGACCCCTCGGCTCCACTCTCCCCCCAGCTCCGTGGACCGTGGACCGCGAAAGACGACATTTAAAGAATAGTCCCGGTTCCTTTGTTGTTGGTGTTGTTGTTTCTTTCCTTCTTTCTTCCAGGAACAATATAAGGGTCTCCAATTAGTTGCAGGTGCAAATATTATGCATGCAATTAATTGTCTTCAAATGGTTAATTATGGGCAGAATTGGCTAATTCGGGGTGCAATTAACTACTTGCCACTTATTCTGAGAATGCCCGTAGACAATTGTGTCTGCAATTAATTTACAAGAGCCATTACAGTGAAAACCTTGTACTATAAATCCAAGAATAGAGTGGGAGAATTTTTTCGAGGCAGGACTTCACTCTGGGTTAATTGCATTGACTCTTTCCTTTGGCTTTTCTATGCAGGTTGACTGTCAATGGGGTTTCTACGAGTTGCTTACGTGGCGTGAGCAGACCTGCTAGCCCAGAAGAGCCAGTGCGTGCTCAGGCAAGTGGCAGGGCCCTTGAGCGACCAGACCCCAGATGTCACTCAGGGAGCGATGTTCTGCATGCTCTGCGCTTCTTTGTTTGTTCATTTGTTTTTCTTGTAAATTTTGCGGCCGAGCAATGCAGGGGCATTTGCAGAAATGCAGAATGCAGAAATGCAGAATGCAGAAACCCTTACATCTTTCTCAACAAGTTCATTGTCTTTACCGAACAATCAACTTTTAAAGCCATCTTATCTGTAGATTCCTTAGCAGTGATCAACAGTTAACCAGATCCTATAAGCAATCATAAATGTAGTTTTTAATTTATTAAATTCCTTCTACAGGCCAACCACCTGAGCTAAATACTTTGATTTTCTTATCGTGTTAAAACCCTCAAAATAATTCTTTGTATTAGGCACCCTCGTGATCTCCATTTTTGTCAACAAACGCAAAGAAAGGTTTGGTGACTCACAGGTCAGTCGTGGAGCTGACTCTAAACCTTGTCTGTGAGTCTCGACCCCTGGACCGTGGCTGCTGCACGATGTTGGGGATTTCAGGCCTGGAAGGGCCCTCAGATGCCAACCTCTTCGGCTTCTTCCTTGGATGATTGGGGACAGCGTGGTGCACACAACTCTCTGAAGACAAACTAGGAGCCACATTGCCTGCCGCCCAGTCCAGTGCTGTTCTAACCACAACATGTTGCCGAAGGAAAATGATGTAAAGTCAGTTCTGCCCATTCTCTGTTCGTTCTTAATAAAGGAGGGTTTTCCTGTGGAGTCTGAAATGTTGGTGTGTCTGAGTGTAGGCCATTGATGGGAGATGACATTCCAGTGAAACTGCCTCTGAGGACCATGCACAGCTCCCCAGCAGGGAAGGGTTAAAGTTGCAGTGATTTTGCAGGCTGGATCAAATGTTCTTGAGACGCCATTCTTCACATCTTGTTTCTTTAGCACCAGGAGAAGGCGAGTAATAAAAGGTGACAAGCTTTCTCTGCACGTCTGGTCCCATTCCCGGTGCAGGGCAGCCCACAGGCACATTGATCTGCGGTGGCAGCTGCTGCTGGTGTCCCGCTGCAGAGACCCAGGGCCACACGGGGCCTTGTCGTGTTACGAGAAGGAAGGGAAGAGGGAACGCATGCACCGCTCTCAGAATTAAGACAAAACATTTTCTCTGCAACCGTGGGATTTGGTCACCTTAAGTACATGTGCAGTGTGATTTAGCTGCTGTCTCTGTTCAGGACTCAGAGGTGGAAAGCAAGCTCATTGGATGGGTGCTGGCCTGCTTGGATGGACTGGTCTGCTAGAGTCTGCAGGGGCTAGGAGGAGCCGGAGGTGCTTGAGTTGGAGTAGTCGCCAACACCAGCGTTAAGAGCTGCGTTACAAAGGTCTCTGCCCAGAGGCGGAGGAGGACGAATAACAGATGCCCTTCTCTCCCATTTTCTCATAGATTCTTTTTTTTTAAATATAATTTATTGTCAAGTTAGCCAACATAGAGTGTGCTTTTGGCTTTAGGGTAGATCCCCGTGATTCATTGCCTACTTACAATACCCAGGGCTCATCTCAGCTAAGGTATCTTTTGGAATAGAAGGTGACCGTGGGAAAGGGGGAGAAAAAGAATCCATCAAAACTGATGCATCTGCTGTCTGTGAGGCCCTTCGTGCACATTATTATCGTTAACTACTTTCTAATCACCTTGGATGAGAGAAGATGTTTATCACCATTTAAGTAAGGAGTAAATGGATTTGGGAGAGTTGAACCAACATGCCCAAAGAGCTGGAAAGGAGGTGTGATGAGGTTGAGGAGAATGGCAGTCAAGGCCATTCATTTCCTTGTGGGATATGTCATATTCTTTGAGATGTCCTGCAAGGTGGCTTTGAGTAAGGCTGGGTTCTCATAATTTGTGTATGATTTGTGAGCCTAAGCCTTTTGTTCCCCCATAAACATGATTTTGTTTTAGTACCAAACAGGTGTGGCACGGGAAGACATCTTACATTTGGATCAGGTATTGTGTTATCATGTGATGGACCCTCAGGGAGTATGATGCCATGTGGAAAGAGTCACTCTGCTCCGGAGAGCCCAGCAAAGTCTGACCTGCTCAGTGAGCCTTGGGTGGTAAAACATATGGGACCCCTTGTGTCTGATCTCCTTTTCTCCACTTTGGTTTCTGGTTTCTTCTTTATATCTTAGGTCTTGGCCAACACCCTTGAATTTCTGGTTTCTGACTCACACTTTCAATAGCAATTAGGGCATCCAGAATTGTGTTTGTCAATGTCTTCAAAATCTCAGTTCTGATGTAAGAGTCACAACAACCTCTTGTTTTGAATCAAACTCTCTACCCTCATAGACTCCTTCTCTGCAGAGTCTTGCCACCTACCTCTTGGTGTGACAAATACCATGTCAGTCTTGACCAAAGTGTGAATTCCATAGTATATGCATCCATAGTATAATTAACATTGGCTATTCCTTGGTGTAGAAGATATAAAATGTACCAGAGGAAATTAGTTTTGAAGAGAAACAAGAGAAAAAAAATTGATTCCTGGAAGAAAAGACTTGTCAAGGCAATTTCTTGCAAGAGCAAACCCTTCATTAAAAATCAAGTTAGATCTAATTTTGAAGGAGTGGATAGATGTCTCCTGGTATTTCCTATTGTCATATCATATATGACACGTATAGATGAGAGTGATTGTTTTCAATCCCACCTATATTAAAAGAGAGCTAACCAAATGAGTAAAATCAAATGTAATTAGTTTTACCTAAATTGTAGGTTTTCAGAGCAATTAATAAAACTGAAAGTTGAAAGCTGCTTGTTAAGCAAATCAAAGATCAAGGAATGTATTTCTTTTATTGAATGTCACTCCGATGTAAACCAACCTACACAAAGCATGTTCATGTTTGAAATATAGCAAGTGTGTAATTGGAACGCTCAGCACAGGCAGCAACGTAGGCAGTTCATGCGTTGCCTGGATTCCTGCCCACAACAGCAGCCACAGGCAAGGATTTGGAACCAAGGCAGACCTGGATCTGAGTGTGAACTCGGCCCTTCACTGGCCCCAGGAGCCTGACCACTTCCTTCCCCACAGAAGCCTCACTTTCTCTGGTATATTCCTCCCTTTGAAAAGTCAAACTCTTTAGAATTCTGGGATCACTTTCCAGGGAGGCTCTTTTATAGAACCACCAGCCCAGGGCTTGGTACGAACCCTGAGATGACATCCACAGCACCATTCACACTCGCATTATGCTGTCAACCCCTGAGGGCATTTGGCATTCGTGTCACCCACCCATGTTGATGTCTTAGCACCTTTGCAAAGAAAATAAGGTACATGAGATATTGTGATTCATAACAAGAAATCTATATTTGTTCTTTCTCTGGCACGGAACCCCTAAACCTTTGGAATTTTCCAAATGATGAGAGTGATAGAGATGACTTTTGTTATGTCATTGAGATGGCTTTGGGAGCACTGGTTGCAGGAGAACCAACCTTGTGATTAGAAGGTTGAGACTTTTAGTCCCACCCCTCCCCATCTCACCCCTCACTTTTGGGCAGACTTGGGTGGGGGAGGATGAATCCATGGTCAATTCTCAAGGGTTTAATCAATCGTGTCTATGTAATGAGGCCTCTGTAAAGGGACCCAAAAGAGTGGAGTTCAAAGAACTCTTAGGTTGGGAAGCACATGAAGGTTTGAGAGAGCAGTGCGCCTGGGCAAGATGTGTGGTCTCCTTGCCCTTCCCCTTTCCCCTGCCCCTAAGCATCTCTTCCATCTGCTTGTTCTTCAGGTCTATCTTTTTATAACAAACTAGTTGATCTAGTAGGTGAAGTGTTTCTCTGAATTCTATGAGGGGCTGTAGCAAAGGTACCAAACCTAAGTTGGGGGTTGTTGGAATGTCCCATCTGTAGCTGGTAGGTCATAAGCACAGGTAACAACCTGGACCTGCAACTGGCATCTTGGAGGGTCGGGAAGGGGGCAGTGTTATAGGACTGAGACCCTAACCTGTGGGGTGTCAGCCTATGTCTAGAAGAACAGCATTAGAATTGGGTTGAATTACAGGACACCTGGTGTCCAGCTCATGTCCAGGAATTGATTGGTGGTATGGACTCCTCCTCCCACACACACACACATTGGAATTGGTGACCAGAACCATTAACACCTTTCATTAGGCCAGGTTAGCAGATAAACTGTGTGAGACGTGGAGACACAGAGCCTGTTATGTCCAGAGCATGGGGTAAAGTGTAAAACTTGTCCTCTCATTGTTGCAATTACCGTGTGACCACTTATATTAGCATCTCTTTAAGAGCACCCATGCTTTTACTTTAGTTTTTTTTAAATACATAGCAACATTTACAACAAAGATAGGGATCTAGTTTGTATGTCTAGTTTCCTACAGTTCCATTGGGTCTCCAGGATTCCAGTGATCCATTAACCCAGGTATCAAATGATGGGTGGTTGAGAAAAGAATGGACATATTGGAGCTGGCGTTCCAACAAGGGTATCAAAATATATAACTCTCCAGCAAGGAACAAAGATCTTTCCATGGAATCTTCCCAAAGGGAGAACGTGGCACATTTTATTTGCACCATGAATAAACATACATTCATATAATGCTTGCCTTAAACCCAAATTAGCTATGGTACAAGGCAGGGGAATATAATGGGGACGAGTGTGAGCTTTGCAAAGCAGCGTGCTATATGTTGTGAGACATCTTACCCCCCCCCCCCAAGGTAGGCTCTCTTTTCTGTGAGTCCACTTGCAAAATGGGGGCAGTAACTTCTTTACAGGGTCCGTGGGAAGAGGGAATGAGATACAGTACATCAAGCACCCAGTTATTGGCTTAGCCTCGTGAGTCCACCATAAATGCCATCCGTACTTAAGGTGTGGAGAAAGAGATGTTCAAAACCACTAATTTATAACTATTTTCTATAATGCCTAAGTAAGCCTTTTCCTGAAGGAAATATATAAAAAAATAAGCATACAAACCTTAATATAAACCTAAAGCAAAAGATCTCAAATAACAAACAGAACAACATATAGATGAATTAAGAGACCAGAAATGAGGACCATATGGATGAGAATTTGCTTAAAATACACATGGGCTTAGGGGAAAAAAAATGAGAGAAAATGGCTGGCAAAAAAAAAAAAAATGCTTTGGAACAGTGCCCACTTTGAAAACATTTGAATAAATAATTTCAGCTTAGAAAAAGTATAGAAAGATTTCTCTCATTGTCCTGGATACAAAAGAGAAGAGAAATGTAGCATGCGGATCAGCAATGCTTGCGGTGAACATGTAGACATTTTGTCAAGACCCAATGAAAAGACATTTCCATGCGCAGTTGGCTGGCTTCGCTGTGACACTAGGACCCGTGACCCATGGCTGAGCCACTGTTGGGCAACACACACACTTCCTGCCTGTTAGTGTTCTGGAAGGACACTGGCTTTAATAGTGGCCTGAATGGCACTGGTGTCCAGCAGGGACGAGCAAACAGGGAACATGGAACGCACCGCACCTGCGTGAATGAAGACAGCCTGCCTTGTTCTGTCCTGTGAGGAGGCCGTGGAGGTGTCCGGGGTGAGGAATCGTGGCCACGCCTTTTCAGGCAGTCCCCTGTGGAGGGTTTTATTTTTACCTCCTCTGCTGTTGCACACAGGAACTTACAGTCCTTTTAACTTGTTTTAACCAGAACAATGATACTGCGTGAACAAGTATAATTCCCCAAAATGCTTTGGTCCTGGGCTCAAGGACCTACTTCAAATAAGGCATGAATACATCTTTTTATGGAAAACAGGCACAGACATCCGGATTAGATCTGATTTTCAGCCCTTTCATCAACAGGGAACAGGATGCTCACTCCGCGGAGAGTGCTGATCCTTTGTTTCTTCACCTCCACCCTTTTTCCTTAGGGCACCGACCTGAGATTTCTGATTTGAACACACAACTCTGAAATAGGAGCACATTTGTCTCTGTTGCTTCGTGCACTGCTCTTGCTCCGCTTCCCTTCCGAGTCCCTGATGAACAGATCTGTACTGAGCACCTACTGGATAACAGGTGCACCCCGTGATAGGTCTGCAGTTCACAGAGAAGAGTCATGACCTCTGGTGTGAGGAGCTAAGGCCGCTCCCGAAAAGCCACCTTACATTTTCATGGGGTTTTCAGAGAAGTCCAGCACTGCAGGGGGAAAACTGACACATGGGATGTGGCTCGCTTTAGTACAGAGGCCATGGTCCCTCACTCGAGATCAAATCCAACCCAAAACACCAAAAGTAAAGACAAGTGAGCCAGTATTTGACATACTCTCCCATCTCTGCTATGGGCCTGTCTCCTGGAGAAAGGCAAAGTTTTGTTAATAGGGCAAGTTCTTTTTATTTTTTTAAGTTTATTTATTTATGCTGAGAAAGAGAGAGAGACGGAATGAGCGGAGGAGAGGCAAAGAGAGAGGAGGATCCAAAGTGGGCTCTGTGCTGGCAGCAGAGAGCCCATGCTGGGCTTGAACTCATCCTGACCTGAGCCGAAGGTGGGCACTTAGCTTACTGAGCCACCCAGGCACCCCCATAGTGCAAGTTCTTTTTCTTTAATTTAATTTTTTAATTTATTTATTTCTGAGAGAGACAGAGCATGAGTGGGGGAGGAGCAGAGAGAGAGGGAGACACAGAATCCGAAGACAGGTTCCAGGGTCTGAGCTGTCAGCACAGAGCCCGACACGGGGCTCGAACCCACGAAGCGTGAGATCATGACCTGAGCCGAAGTCAGACACTTAACCGACTGATTGACCCAGGTGCCCCCCAATAGTGCAAGTTCTAAATGTGCTCCTTCCAAGTAGCTGTATTTCCCAGAGATCCTAATGACTCACCAGCATTGGAAGAATGAAGTCCGTGTCATAAGTTCAGTCCTTCACAACGTGTGGCTAAATGCTCTCTGTTCTTTTTTATGATTCAAAATTTTAGGATCCCAAATTAACTTAGTCCATACCCTCCACATATTCTGTGCTTTTTCCAACCTCAATCTATGTTCTTTTCTTCTCATACAGAATGTTCTGCTTCCTCCTCTTCATCTACATGGGGCCCCGTTCCTGAGGGGCCGAGCAGTCGAGTTGAGAGAACTCCTTTCTCACCTGTGCTTGGACCAGACACTTAGTGGAACCCTGGAGCAGGGGGTTGTGGGTTTGAAACTGCCTCCTCCGATCTCATCGATGACTTTGGGTAAGCTGACCATCAACTTTCTTCACCTGGATAGTGGGGACAGCCAGACTTCTTTCTGAGTTACTGTAAGGGGGGATAAATAAGACCCCAGTAGAGTGCCTGCCTTAAGCTCAGTGTGACTTAGCTCTTTCCTTCCCCAACTATACTTAGTTATTTTTCTTTAACTCAGGTCAAAGGGCACTTCTTTGAGATCCAAGACCCTACCCCTCTTTCCTGCCACCGGAACCCCAAAAAGATGCCTCCGAAGGCAATGTAAACATAGTACATACGCCACAGACATTTGTTATTAGTATTGTTTGTAAGTAGCTTTGGGGCATTTGAAACGCTGCGCACTGTGGTAAGAGCCTTATGAAACCTTAATTACTTTCTTGAGGCCTCCTCTCCAAATCCAGCCACACTGGGGCTTCAAGCTTTAAGGTGGAGGCATGGGCACGAGCCTTCAGCTGGGGACACAGGGTGATAATCAGCCTCTGAAAACAGACTCACATGCCCTAAATTTGAGCAGGGGTCCCAGCAATCCTTTCTCTATTTCTCGGGACAAAAGCCATATCCCCAAGGTTTTAATCTCCACTCACCCCTCCTTCCAAGCCTCCACCTTTTGGTTTGTGCGTTTGCTAAGGTAATACCCCGCGCTGTGCTTTTCCACATCTACGATCTTCATATGCGAGGGTCTCTCCAACGCTAAGGAGGAGATTAAAATATCTCGCGCACCAGTGCGCTGAGGGGAGACTGCCTGTGCGCCTGCACCCCCAGTTAGCAGAATTAGCATGTGTTTGTGACTGCTTCGTAGTTAGTGTTAAAAAGCAAACTCATAGGCCCTGAAAATAGATACATGTATAAGCAGTTGAAAAGAAAAGAGTTGATTTGTGGCAAAACAGTGTACATTTTTATGCCAAAGCCAAATATTCGTTTTACGTCTGCATCTGTGTTCCTCTGTATCTATACCTAAACACACACACACACACACACACGCACGTCCAGTGTGTGTGGGAATATGCACACGATCTTTGTATTTGATACACATACAACACACACACAAGCCAATCCAAACCAGCTGTTGGGATTCAAGTCCAAGACTAGAACATGAGCCCCTCCAGAAATGTGAACATAAGTGCAGAGCAGACATTCGACGGGATGGCTTTTCACGCACCCCGGACCTTACCCCACCCCCACTGCGTGTAACCCTTTATCTCTAATATTTTTACATATTTCACACCAGTGGATCTTGATGAATGTAAGCTTGGGCATTGTACAGATTTCAGATTTCAAATGAATAACTCTTTCATTTAGTTAATAGCTGCAGCAGAGCCATAAAACTGTAATAGTTTATGACTTTCAGGATATAACCTGCAACCACAGACAATATCAATTATATTACATCGCACTTTATAGCCGTATGAAGCACACGCAAGATCTCACCGCTGGTGTGAAGGCTGGGGAGTGAGGGTGGGGTGGAATGAACTGTTTGTTTGTTTGTTTTAGTTGTTGGCTTAAAAGCACCTTCATCCGAGGACCCAGCAAGCCCCCACACCACTGTGTTGAGTACCACTGCAACCACAAAAGAAAACTATTTATAAAGAATCGAGGTGCATATTTTCATTTCATCTTTAACTTACATTGTTGCTTCCAGCACAAATGGAAAAGCAAACTCCGTTTCTTCCATAGGCATCTATAATTATTTTCAAGAAGATGTTTGTCATCAGCAATGCGAGGTGTGGGACAGGGGCAGAACAGCGCTGTGGCCAGACTTGCCAGTGTTTTTGCCTTGTGCTACTATCTATTGAGAAGAGTCTGGATGATGTTATCCTCCCTCAATAGCTCGTGCGGCTTCTAAATCCGGCCTCGTGTCTGGGCTTAAGGTTAGGCCTCTGAACCAAGAGCAGAGGATGAACCCTGATTCTGTAAATGGACCGTCTAAATAAAAAATGAAGATAATAGAGCTTCAGAAATTGTTAAGGGCCAGAGGGAGAGAGGAAGGGAGGCCAGCTTTTGAAATGATGACAGGCCACTCACTTCTTCCCTGCACCTGCTGCCTGCCCAAAGTGCTGTGGTACTGAAGAGGCCTGCGGTCCGATCTGCATATCAAATAGCTGATTTGTAGATGAGGTCATTCGTTTTGTGGTCTGTCTGTTGCAGGCACTGGGAATGGGCTGTTGCCTAGCAGTGGCCACAGGGTCTGCAGGCTCCTCGAGTCGGTCCGCCGCCCCTCACCCATCCTAAAGTCAAATCCAGGGTTGGTTTCATGAATAAATCTCGGAAACAGCTAATGCATGGGTAAGTTCAAAGCATAGGTGATACATGACAAGCCAGGCTTTTCTCTAATGACTTTGGTTCATCAGCTGAGGTATTGTATAACCGAAGGAGTCATCGAGTTGCATTTCTGTGTCCTTCTCACTATCACACGGTGGGCGATGCCTTAGTGCGTAAATGTGGTACCCACTTTCCTCCTGCCCAGGGATAGCATATTGTTCGATGGCACGGTAAAAAGATCAGTTAAAACCTGGTGCTCTATAGAGTATGCAAATATGGCAACATCAGATTTGGAGAACTGAGTGCACCTTTTAAGAAAGCTGTGTTACTCTTCTACTTCTGTTAATCCGCGGGCTCTTACAGTGTGTGTACACGTGCACATGCGTGTGTGCATATTTATGTGCACACACACACATATTTCAAGTGCAGCCTTTTTCCAATAGAACCCTGCAAAAGAATAAAATGGTGAGTACAAATCGGCCAAGGATGTTATAATCGAGTCTTTATGCGTTTCTCAATAGATAACAGTTGTTTTTACCTGGCCTGATTCTTTAAACTGTATTTTTCCGTGGCGGCATGGGCTTTGACGAGTAGAGAAGTTTCTGGAGCAGAATTCTCTTTTGAAAACTAGGAATTCAAAAGCAAGAACAACATTTAGTCCAAATGCATTTAGGATGAAGCCCATTTGTAAGAGGTAGGAATCTAGCCCTAGATGCTTTCTTGGGATAAACACCTTCTTTTGTTTATTTCCCAGATTCATCAGAGCTTTTCAATTTCCAATGGCTGATTCTGGCTATAGCAATAGCTTTTCAGATTAAGGACATCCTATCAAGGTAAGGAAAATCAGTCAACATGGTCGTGAATAATTATAACAAGGCAAGGACAATGGTAAGAGGGAAAAAGCCTAGTGCTCATCAACTGGCAGGTGAAATACCACCTGCCAAAAGTGTCACTTCGCGAATGACCTTAGGGACCTTCCTTGGACAAGGAAAATCAAACTACGTGCGAGACCCTAACATTGGTACATTTAGAAAATTTATTTCAATTAAGTGTGGTCAGTACGGGCTGTTTCTCCAGCTGCAGGTGGGCTACGTAGGGGCGGGAGAAGTACACCTGTAAATGCTTTTGAAGATCAGCAATTCTCCTGAATAATATTGAGGTATATTTTTTAATGTCTTGCAAAACTGACATGAAAGTATAGAAGCAGTGTCCCATATTTGCTTAAGAGTTTAAATGCCATCATTCCCTTTCAAGTATTTCACGTCAGTTGAACCTCCCTTTCCTCAGATGCAGAAATGAAGTGGTGCCTTATTCAAGGTCGTTTCGCAAACACGGAGCCAAGGAAGGATTTGGTCTCCTTACTCGTGGGCTGATGCTCTCCTGTGCCACTGCCCTTCCCCAACAGCTAATTCTGGATGGACATCTTTTGAAAATTATGGCCGAGCCCATTGAAAAGGTATTGTTATATATTATACTGAATCCGAAAGCAGTACACGTTTTTTCAAAGTGACATTTTTTAAATAAACAGATGCACATAAATGAAATAGTATATGTAGTCCTTAAACCGAGTTCTGGAAATATAGTCTGGTCTTGTATGTGGTGGAAGTCTGGAGACATCAGTTTCTTCAGTAAGTCTGTATGTACCAAAGAGCTATCAAATCCTGACCATCATTCACTAATGATGCATTCTTCTATCTGCAACATAAAATAATAAAAACTTAGTAAGGCGAGGTACCCCCAAAGCCCGGGAGGAGTCAAATTTGCATCTAGATATAACCTGATCTTTGACCCTCTTTACACACCAAAAGCCCTTTGAAATTGAGGCTCTTGGCCACAGATTAATGAGCCGTAGGCGGGCCTGAGGGCCTCATAATGATGCTCAGAGAATTTATTCAATTCAGGCAGCAGTGAAGAGGTTAACTTCCACCATCTCCTAGGGAACCAACAGTGACAATCTACCACACGGTCCTGGGAGATTACTGGTCTGCTGTTTAACAAAGTAAATTTTGATTGCTGTTGATTTTTTTTTTTTTTTACTGTATTCCAGCTCGTGCCAAGTAGCATGTTACAAATGCAGGGATATTCTTCATGCTAGAGAGAACTCGAAATTTAAAAACATCAACAACAGCAGTATTTGTAAAAATGCTCTAAGCCTGTGTTTACTTACAATAGCTTAGATTTAAATATTTGCGCCGTAGAATCACCACAAGGAAAACAACCCAAGGTGTGTCCATCCGCCTCGTGAAGCAATTTCTAAATCTGCATCCGCATTCTCCACTCAGGAGAAAGGGTCCATTCCTGCAAATCACACATAACTTGATTTTAAGGCTTTGACGTTCCATGATATATTTGATATATTGGCTCGGTCTTTTTTTCAAGCCCTAATCTTGATTTTTAGAATAAACCAAAGCACCCTTGTATATAAGTCCCATTTACCGAGACACACACGCACAAAAGATTCATTCCAAGCTCCTCAAGCCTCTCCCCGCCTTCCCAAACCTTTCCTGTGTACCGTGGTGTGGACAAGAGGTAACACAATAACACGTGCATCTGAGTCTAACGAGCAATTCTTCTGCACGCAGCGAGGATCAAGATAAATCCAAGGAGAAACAGTTCGGGTTGGAGAGGAATTATCATGCTGCATAATAAAGAACCAGTCTCCCCTTCCATAAACTCACGGCAGCCAACATGACAGCGATTTGCACCCTCGCGCTCTAAGATCGACTTTCTCCAGTATGCGTTTGATTCCCCCACCCAGGACCCATCAGTCAGCCAGCCTGGAATGGGTTTTGTTTGTTCCTTGGCCATCTGATCATTGTCCCCGAAATACCCGAGAATGACTGAAGTACCAAAAACAAAAAATCGATAATGATTCTGATGATAAATTTTAGGGCACATGTGGCACGTGTGGGTGTGGATCTGGACCTTGGTGAGGATGGCATCAGGAGTGATACCTCAGGTCTCACGGCAACAGCAGCGCTGACCCCCAGAAGTGACCGAGAGGTGAGCCCTGACGGGCTTTCCGAACAAACAGCCAGGGCTTTGGGGTCCGCTCCAGGAACCCAGGATGCTGTTATCCTACAAAAGAGCTTTGTTTCGCCAAATCTTTAATTCCAAGAGCAATGCCTAATTTATACCCCGCAGCAGGCTGGGTACTCCGGCTCTGCTATTTTTACAACGTTTCTGAGGTATCCCTTTGTTATCGTAGATACCAATGGAGAATCAAAGGCTGGCTTGTCCCCACCCCCTGGTCATCACCCAGCGTTCTGTCATCCTCACTCCGCTTGAGATTAGAAAAATCAACAACACGATCCCCAAATCTAATGAATAGACAACGCTAAGGAATGTGTGATTTTTTTTTTTTGCACCCAGTGTATATTCTAGGAGTAAATTCTGTGATGTTCCCTACATCAATGGTGCATAACCATGTGCTTTTCTTAATAGGATTTATGCTTGTCGGCTTTCTATATGCCCTGCCACGCTAGATAAAGGGAAGGCTGAGTCCCCCTGGTAACCATAGCCACTGCGCTGCTGGTAAATTCCTCCCAAGCATAAAGCAGGCAGTGCGAGGGAAGAATCCGGCCGCTTATACATAAACATGACAGACTCATATCTGGAAGCCAAGGGTATCTAGCCTCCAGACTGAATTTAGATGTCCTGATTGTTGGGCCAGCCACCCCGATGAGATCTTCCCTATGACACATCTGCCGCTGGAAACCAAGGAAATCTTCCCTCTTCCCAGAATCAAACCCGGACTCCACGGAGCACGGGGGAAGGAGAATTCTTCATGCATCTGCTCCAATTGAAAAGAGTATTTCGCTGTCTTCAAGATGACTCTGGAGCAGCCTGCAGCGCCTAGGACGCACCCTGAATGCGCGGGTTGCTAGGAGATTACTCCAGCTTTCCGCCGGCATTGGTTGGCCTTATCTCTAATTGACAGCTCCTTACCCTAAGGGTCTAATTCTAACCTTGAGACCAAGACTATAATGAGAGGGCAGCTTGCCATCACCCCTGTTTCTGGGGGAAGGCAAGGAGATTACTGGCGGCCTGTTTTTCTGGGGTTTTGTTATGCTTCTTAGGACAGAGGCGACGAGAGAGACACAGGGGCTGCCGTCTCAGCGAGGCTTTGTGTCACTGGGGGCTTGTTTGATTCAAGCCACCTGAATAAACTTGCTCTTTCAGTTAAGATGGGCTCCCTTTGAAATAAGAAGGGCACGCAGGGAGGAGAAGTCTTTACTGGACTTTGAAATGATTTGGAATTTGAGCAGGGAAGGTGGATTTCTTTAAAAAGGCGGGGAGGGGGAGGAGAGAAGGGAAAGAAAAGGAAAGAAAACACTAGATCTCCGTGTTCAAGCGCTAACTCCTCCCCCCGCGGTGGTGAATAGCTCTCCCTGCAGTGTCTGCTGCTTCTAAGAAATTATTTAGGACGCGGGGCCAACGGTAGAGCCAGAAGCAACCAAAGGAAGAGATTAGCGGACCCCCCAAACACCCAAAGGGGGTGTTTCCGTGTGGCCCGTCCCGCAAGTGTGTTGGCTTATTTTTGGGAACCAGACAGCGTAGATCAGTGCAATTTGTGTACAGCCGGAAGCTGAGACACCCCTCGGGCCGAGGGATCCTCTGCTTTGGGAGCATCTATTCAGTGACACAGTGGGAGGGGGTGATTCCTGGGAGCCCGGCTGGAGGGTCAGCAAGGAGAGACCATCTGATTCCAGGAGAAACCATTCCCTTCTGGGGCGCTGGCTGTTCCTCCCGCAGGACCTCACCCCTCCTCTGCACACCCACAGCCGTGGAAACGCTCAGGCCGGCTCTGCATTTTCAGTCGGAAGGTTGCAATTTCACAGATAGCTACCTCGATTGCCGCGTTTCCTGCGGGCTGGAGATCGTGGCATCGGTGGGCTGTCCTGCTGCAGGAACGTACTTCAAACATGGAACAGAAGGGTGGCTGCAAGTTCATTTCTGGTGAGCGGGCCTCCGCAATATTTAAAGTAGGGAAATCCCTCCAGAGTCAAGACCCAAACGATTAGAGACCCCGCTTGTCCTTCGTGATTCTGAATCGCCCAGACACCCAAGTCATGAGGTTTCAAGCCTACAGAGGGAGAGAGGGGCGAATGCCAAAGACCAAAAACCAAAGAATATTCTGGAACAAAATATCATGCTATTTTCCCTCCATTTTCTAAATATTTTTATTGAGATTTCCTGCACACCAGGGCTGTTTCTAAAGGGGGTATGATTTTTAAATGCAACCTTTGAGGGAGGAAAAAAAAACCCTACAAAAGCAGCAACTTCATAGAGTTTTAGTAACATTTTGATTCAATTTATAAATATGATTTTTTGAAAGCTCGTATCCAGGAAAACAATGAAAAAATGTTAATGATCAACACAGTCAATAAATAAGGACTTTCTTCTTGAATTTTTTTTGTAAATTGTGGATTTTACTTAAATATAATTTCAACTTACAGAAGGACTCCAAGAGCAGCACCAACATTTCATACCCTTCACCAGATCCAGCAATTGTTCACGTTTTGCTCACTGCGTTCTTACCTTTTTTCTGTGTGTGTGTGTGTGTGTGTGTGTGTATTTATTGAGGTGGTTTTTTAAATTTTTTAATTATTTTTTATTATTCCAGGCACACTTGGTAAGAAGTTGAACATGACATGTCTTTTTACCTCTAAATATTTCATTCTGTTTTTTTCTAAGAACAAGATATTCTCCTTCATACTCACTGTATAATTATCCAAATCAGGATTTTTAACAATAATGCAAAACTACCAGCTAATTCAGAATCCATGATCAAAGTTTATCTGTTGTCTGAAAAATGCCGTTCACCGCCATGTTTTCCCAGGCCGGGGTCAATTCCAAACGTCACATTACATTGAGGTGTCCACAGGAGGTTTGCAATCATCTCGCCAAGAAAGGTCTAGAAAGTTTACAGTGCCATACTGCAGGACATTTTCAATCTTCAGTTGTTTCGAATATTAAGCACTCGGGGAAAGGAGGCACCGCCAGATGGGTCAGGGCCCTGGTTCTGAGGCGTTCCATTATGCATAAGATAAATCCTGACTGCCCCCAAGAGAAAAGGGGCCCTTATTTTCACATTTCACCTAAAGCAAATACCAACAATGTCAATGTAAAACAAATGTTTTGTTAAAAAAATCTTGATCTTACACAAAATGAGAAGTGCCATTCGTTATGTGAGGGCGGTAGAATTCAGCATATTTCTGAAAGACTCTCACACGTGGGCGTTTATTAGTGTAGACACTCTTCCATCCCAGGTTGAAGAAGGGGGAAGGAGATAGGAAGGGAGACAGTGAGCAACCCAGATGGCGCGGAAATTGTAAGCGGAATAAATAATCATCTCAGGTTGCAAAGACATAAAACAATGTATAGAGAAACAAGGGAACATTTCGTTTTAAAAATGAAGTTTCTGTATTATTTTATTATCATGAGTGTTCTCTATAAAAAGTATCCTGTTGCCGTG
>CM053576.1:128923770-128980775 GCA_028646485.1 Cryptoprocta ferox | reverse complement strand
GGGATGGTTTCCATTTCCATCATGGGATGTCAGGGTCCCCGCCTGGGTAAGGAGCTAAGCTGGAGAGAAGGGCTGAAGGGAAAATGTGGGACAAAGGCCGGTGGGTACAAGCAGGTGAGCTGTAAAAGTCAGGGCTGGGGGCCCGGCTGGTGACAGCTTTGGTGCCTGCATTGTGCTGTTATGACGTCTGAGCTCTGAGGGCATACGCTCATCCCGTAGAGCCGTGCACATTGTCCTAACTTGGTTTCTAGTCTCTTCCTAATTCTACAGGGTAAGTTCAATGGAAGGGTCATCACAGATGGATATAAAATTCCTGGAATAAATTTCTCCCATCTTTCCCAATGACCTCAATAGGAGCATTCGGCGTTTCTTGACATTGGGAAGCTTGACGTGTATGCATGCACACCCACTACCTCTGCTTAGCTCCCAAACCAGTCATGCTGTAACTGCCACCTGACGCTACCTTCCCCTCCCTATGTGTATTTGTCAGCTCACACAATTTTCTATGCAATTAAAAATGACCCCCGTTACTTTGTCATGGGCAATGATTCTTTCACAAGCCAGTTTTAAATTCATTCTTTTAAACTTTGCATTTCTGTTTCAAAGCAAGCAACTGACTCCAGGCCGTGGCCTACCAGATGAGGTGGTGGATGTAGGCAGTGGGTTTCAATTCGGAAGGTGACCCTCCTAGAAAAGTAGTTCCACAGAAGGAGGGGCGGGGGCAGATCCAGAATTGTCTGCGGGCAGCCGCGGAGGTAAGTGTTTGTTTTGATTCTGATGAATGATGTTTGTATTTATTTGTTGGGTTCTAATGAAGTGTAATTGACATACAATATCCTGTTACGTTCAGGTGTACATCATAGATTTGATATTTGTATACAACACGAAATGATCCCAATGGTAAGTCTAGTTACCTCCTGTCATCTTACAGAATGATTACAATATGAGGGACCATATTTCCTCTGTGGCCCGTTACATCCCCATGTCTTCTCTATTTTGTTCCTGGGAGTCTGTGACCTCTTAGTCCCCTTCACCCATTTTGTAGGGAAAGAAGACGAGTAAAATTCGACTCCGGTGATAAGGCAGGAGAAGGAAATATGTTTCAAGTGCACATCTACATGGGAGGGGCTCCTAAATAAAAACCATGTTACGAAAAAGGCCCGCAGAACAAACTCGTGTTATTGGATAGGCTGGTTGCTTTAAGTTAACAGCACATCTGGGGATTTTCTGCACACACCGGAGTCAATTATATCTTATCTCTAGTCATTCAACAAGCACACCATGTTCCCAGTCACACCTATGACCCCTGCCATGGCCCGTGTGGCAGTGTGTGGAGACCAGCATTGATGAACACCCACCCAAGCCACCAGCGTGAATGGCATTTACCCTGGAACTACCTCTCCCTCCTTGACAGAGAGGATCTCAGGACAACTCGCAAAGGGACAGAAGTGCTCAATAAATACTTATCCTCGCTTGTAACCTCCTCTGTATCCTCTCTGATTCCTTCTCATTGTGTTTTCATCGTTGGAAGAGATGGGGTGATCTACCGTGAGCATATGCATAATCCTGAGTTGATCCAGATGCTGAATTCATGGTATTCCGTGAGGTTTCTCTTTCTTTGTTATTTTTAAGGCAGCTCGTCTTTCCTCCAGAATGTCCCCCATTGCTTCTGCTTTGAGGTCAAGGCAGTCAGTCCCCTGCCAAAAGCCAAATAAATATGCTATTAAAGCCATTAGCACATTAGCTCAAAATAAATAACACTCAAGCGTGAGTGTTGTTTGGGGGCCATTCTTGGAAATTTAAGCCTCAGAATGAGAAATTCAGAATTTCCTCTTTTGTACCCAAAGAGTAGAGCAGCTTTGGGGAGAGCAGAGAAAGGTGGGGGACAGCCGACCCTTCTTTCTATCAAATGAGGAAACAGGTGTTTGATGTGGCTGCTGTGACAACATATGAAACCCGAGTGGGCTTTTTGCTGATTTTCTGGCTGGAAGCTTTCGTTTGAAAACAAAACAAAACAAAAACAAAAACAAAAACAAAAACAAAAACAAAAAAACAAAAAAGAAAAAAAATGACCGTTTCCTATGTTTTGCCTGGGATTGAAGATACAAGACAACCTTGACTTTCAGGCACTCAGAAGGCACCTAGCTGTTGCGTGGTGTGCTGTGTGCCACGCATACCCGTAATTACAAATAAATTGTTATGGGATCACAGATGAGGAAAATGGATTCTCCCTTGTGGAGTTAGAGATGACTTCACAGAGGAAGTGACATTTGCACTGTTGCTTGAAAAGTGAGTGGGGCTTTGCCACGCAGTTAAATGACAACTACCGCCCCAGGCAGCAAAATCACGTCACACTCAGGGGGGCTGTGAAATTTCGTGGCATGGTCTCAGAATGAGCACACACCTGTGCTGAGAGAGGCTGGGGTGCAGGGAGGAGGGGGAACGCAGCCCGGGTGCACGATCACCTGGGCCGAGTGGTACATTCTGGGCTGAGGGGTCCAGCACCTGCCCTGTGCTGGGCCCTCTGGATGAAGCCGTCACCCCCACACGTGAGCGACAAGTGGAGACTTTCAGATGGTGGTGAGTGTTACAAAAAGATGAAATATGTTACCGTCATAGATAACATCTCTGCACTGGGGCGAGGAATCCTACCTCCAACGGGGCTTCAAGGAATGTTCTCCGAAGGACAGCTTTCCGGCCGCCGGCTGGGCCGTGGGTCTGAGGCTCACAGTCCAGAGAAGTCCAGACTGACGGGGGTGATTGCCAGCACGTGCGTCTGACCGTCTGCACCAGGAACAGCTCCGCATCACTCCGGCTGTGCTCCTGCCAAAAGTAGGAAGACTCAGAGTGATCGCAGGCAAACACTCGACAAATGCAAATTAAGGCGCATTCTACAGGGGCGCCTGGACGGCTCAGTCACTTAAGCTTCCGACTCTTGGTTTCCCACTCAGGTCAGGATCTCATGGCTCATTGATCGAGCCCCGTGTGGGGCTCTGCACTGACAGTGCGGAGCCTGCTTGGGATTCTCTCTCTCTCTCTCTCTCTCTCTCTCTCAAAATAAATAAACAAACTTCAATTATTTTTTTAAAAAAAGACACATTCTACAAAGGAGCTAGCATAGGTTCTTCAATTGCTAAAATCTGAGTCAGGGCTGTTGATGACATCATAAAAGTGTGGTGTGAATTTCCTGTGCCATATTTCTGAGAAATGTTTCTTTATTTTTGAAAGCTCACACTGAAGTATTAGGGGTAAAGGACAACTCCTCTGTAATTTATTTTTAAATGATTCACAAAAATTTGTAGCTGTGTGTGTGTGTGTGTGCGTGTGTGTCTGTGTGTCTGTGTGTGTGTCTGTGTGTGTGAGTGAAGGGGACAGGGAGCACAAAGGAGAGGGAGGTCTGGTGCAACAAGAATGATCCTACGGCTCAGCCTCTGTCACCATAGGAGGCATTTGTCATTTGAAGGGCACTGCAAGCCCCTTCAGCACCATGTGTGAGGTGGGGGGCCAGGAGGGCCTGAGATTCTGCCTCCCAGGCCCCGTGGGAGGACAGCGCCTCCTTGCAGCCCCAGCTCCCTGGGCCCCTAGAAGGCAGGAGCTCCTCCCCTCAGTGAGCCCCACTCACTGGCCCTCTGCAGCGGTGCTCCCCAGAAATGTGCTGCTCCCTCTCTGCTCTCTGACTCCACCTCTGCCCTCCTGCCCAGCACACATCCCTCACTCCATTCTCTCTGTAGAAGCTTCTCTGTCCCCTACGACTGTCAACGTGCCTCCCCCACCAGGTCCAAGGTGTGCAGTGGCCATTGTCTGGCTGCCATCCAGGGTCCTAGAGATGGGACTTCCCCTTGCCACTCAGGAGCCCGGGGGTCAGGCCCGTGCTGCCGATGGCTAGGTGTGGCCTCGCAGAGCACTCCATGGACGTTTACCGTTCCCTGGAGAAGAGGAGTGACATCAATATGAACTCGGTCTGTTCAGCTCTCCAGGGTCATGCTGATCGTCCATATTTCTCTGTCTAGCAGTGTATCATTTCACAGTGTAGGTTTAAGACGGCAAGTTCTGGCAACAGCTTGGAGCTCCATCTGGCTAATGGAGAACTCACTCTCTGGGTACATATTGGCGCCTAACCCCAGTCTTCTTGAGGGATGACAGCTGGGCCGTGATGCTGTGCTCAGTCTGCTAAGCACTGTGCGATCTGACTCATCCTCTCCCGACCTGAGAAAGCTCAATTCCCCATTGAGAGGGACTGAAATGCCCCATTGTGAAGGCAGCTATGCCCCCACCAACAATGAGAGGTCACCAATTGGGGGCTATTTAAATTGGAAGTCAAAGGTCCACGGGATCCTTCCCATCAAAGATTAAATCCCGTTTCAGGAAAGGAGAAAGTGGAAACTCCTATTATCAGGAAACTATAGGAGGAACCATAAACCAATGACACTGGTGATCTTTTCCAATTAGGCTCCTGTAACTTATAGGGGAAAACACTTAGCTGATGGCTTAAATAGTTTTATCTCCCCTCAATTATATACAGGACCAATCGCTCATGCTGACTCAACTAAGTCTGATCGCTTCGCCTGGGTCAGCTCATCATTTTTCTGGATTCAGAACTTCCAGTTTCCTAATGCTTATAACATCTGATACAATTTTTCTTTTTTTAGGCTTGGAGCCCTAGACCTCATCTCCTTCCCACGAAAAGCCTTCCTGGGTCCCATTTCCAACACTGTTCAAAACAAGCCATTATAACATGTTCTTTCCTTGGTAATTAAAAACAAAAGTCTCCTCCAGCCTCTCCAAATCTGAGGTCTTATTTTTCAATCCAATGACTGTTTAGTCAGTGAATTGAGAATCATCACCAAATAGAAAACAGCTCCACATTCAAATCTTTGTGCTTTCCCTTACTGGCTAAAGAATGGTAGAATATGTATTAAAACCTCTCTGCCTCTCAGTTTTATTTCTTGTAAAGATAAGTTGTTCATCTCATAAGACAATCTGAATTTTTAAATTATACAATTAACCAATTGTACACAAGTTACCCTACATACTTGATACACAGTAGTACAGCAAATGTTCACACAATGTCTTTCTTTCTCCATGAATCTGTTGGATGGCCCACTGTCCAAGGGAGCCTTTGTCATTTGTTTTTAATTTGTTTTTAATTTTTATTTATTTATTTTGAGAGTCAGAGAGAGAGAGAGAGAGAGAGAGAGAGAGCAGGGAAGGGGCATAGAGAGAAGGAGTGAGGGAGAGAATCCCTAGACCGTCTGGAGCCTGACCTGGGTCTTGAACTCACAAACCATGATATCATGACCGGAACTGAAACCAAGAGTTGGATGTTTAACCTACTGAACCACCCAGGCACTCCAACCTTTGTCATTCTTTAAAGAGGGAAAGCATGAATCTGTGCCCAACAGCTCAGACATCCCACTACGTGTGTTATATTTTCGCCAGCTGGTTCACGGAAATTCACCTGATAGGCCATCTCTGTAGAACATTTTCTCATTCCTTCTCATTTCTGTTCCCACCATGCATATTTATTTAATAAATACAAATTCACTTCCCATATTCAG
The DNA here is from genome assembly GCA_028646485.1 of Cryptoprocta ferox. Lineage (NCBI taxonomy): Eukaryota > Metazoa > Chordata > Mammalia > Carnivora > Eupleridae > Cryptoprocta > Cryptoprocta ferox. Next base: position 128,975,217 of record CM053576.1, on the reverse strand, counting down.
GGCTTGGAGTAGTGGTCTGCGAGGCTGTGAATGAAATAATTTGTCTGACTAACAGAAAAGGGCATGGTACTCTCGATTTGTGATAAATATGTAAATGAATCATTTTCCAGCAGCTAATAGTGTGCTCCCCGCACAGCAGGCCTTCGGTAAGTGTTCCTGACTTACTGGCGGGCAGAGATCACAAAGCTCTTGGATTTCAAGCCGTGCGGCAAAGGGAAATAATCCCTGTGTTCTGTTAGTCTCCTGTTTTTTTTAATGTTTATATATTTTTGAGAGAGAGAGAGAGATGGACAGAACATAAGTAGGGGAAGGGGAGAGGGAGGGAGAGAAATACAGAGTCTGAAACAGGATCCAGGCTATGAGCTGTCAGCACAGAGCCCGACATGGGACTCGAACCCGCCAGCAGTGAGGTCATGACCTGAGCCGAAGCCAGACGCTTAACCAACTGACCCACCCGAGCGCCCCTGGTTTTAATTTTTAATTTGAATTTTTTAAGTTTATTTTTATTTCTTTTGATAGACATATAGAGAGAAAGCAAGGGAGGAGCAGAGAGAGGGAGGCAGAAAGAGAGAATCCCAAGTAGGCTCCACACTGTCAGCCCAGAGTCCTATGTGGGGCTCGAACTCATGAACCTCGAGATCATGACCTGAGCCGAAGTCGAGAGTCAGATGCTTAGCTGACTGAGCCACCCAGGGGTCCTTATGTCTTGGTTTTTGATGATCATACACAACCAGTGATGCATAGATTTCAGTAGGAAGAAATGCCGCTGTTTCTACACCCTACCCCAACCTTCAAAGCCCTACACTGCTAAGTATGCTAGTTCTGAAGATACGGAAACCAAAGTCTCAATAACTAATTCTTTTTAAGTAAAGCTCATATTCTCTCCTCTATCCTCCCTTTCCGCCCATTTTATGTAAACGGCATCTTCTCTAAGCCATAATCATCCATCAGCTTGAAGACGGAGACTGGTCTGGACCTTTCAAATTCTTTTGGATTATATGATTCTATTTTTGCATACTTTTCCTAACCATCCATCTATTCAGCATATGTTGAGCACTTACTGTGAACAGTCCTGGTGCCAGATGCATGGGACAGAGAAATGAACCGTATGTCAGATGCCAGTGATCGGGGAAGCCAGGTATGGAAGCAATCGTGCAATAAATGTCAGGTTCAGGGGCTTGGAAGGGGCTCAGCGGGGCTCCAGTGAGGACTGACCTAACGATAAAATTTTCTGAGTTTCTCCTTAAGAGATTTCTGAGAAATATGAATCATTGTCAACCTTTTCAACAATACAGAGATACGTTGTGACTCCCTATGCAACAGTGGCTGTATAATTTTTCTCTTTTCCAGCAATTTTGTTCTAGATATAATTTACTTACAACAAAATACATGGATTTCGATATGCATAATTTGATGAGTTTTGACAAAGGTAAACACCTTGTCTTTTATGGTTAGTGTGTTTGTTTCCTGCCTACAAAATCTTTGCCTACCTTTTTCTTTTATCATTTTATTTTATTTTTCATCATGATAAGTGTACTCTTTAATGCCCCTCACCTATTTCCCATCCCCCCACCCAACTTCCCTCTAGTGTCCAGTAGTGTGTTCTCTTTAGTTAAGAGTCTGTTTCTTGGGTTGTCTCTCTCTTTCTTTTTCCCTGTATTCATTTGTTTTGTTTCTTAAATTCCACATATGAGTGAAATCGTACGGTATTTGTCTTTCTCTGACTGACTTATTTTGCTTAACATTACACTCGCTAGCTCCATCCATGCTGTTGCAAAAAGATTTCACTCTTTTTTATGGCTGAGTAATATTCCATTATATATAGCACAGCTTCTTTATCCATTCATCAATTAATGGACATTTGGGCTGCTTCCGTATCTTGGCTGTTGTAAATAATGTTACTATAAACATAAGGGTGCATGTATCCCTTTGAAATAGTGCTTTTGTATTTTTTGGGTAAATAACCAGTGGTATGATTTCTTTGGGTGTTGAGTTGTATCAGTGCTGTATATATTTTGAATGCTAACCGTTTATCGGATATGTCATTTGCAAATCTCTTCTCCCATTCAGTAGGTTGCTGTTTAGGTTTGTTGATTGCTTACTTTGCTATGCAGAAATTTTTATTTGGATGAAGTCCCACTAGTTTATTTTGCTTTTGCTTTTGTTTTCCTTTCCTCAGGAGACATATCTAGAAAGATGTTTCTTGGCTGGTGATATAGAGATTGCTGCCTGTGCTCTCTTCCGGGATTTTTATAAAATCTTTGCCTACATTAAGATGGTGAGGACTTTCTTTTCTTTTAATGTTTACTTATTTACTTTGAGGGGAGGTCAGAGAGAGAAGGAGAGAGAGAATCCCAAGCAGGCTCCATGCCATCAGCGCAGAGCCCGACACGGGACTCAATTTCATGACCTTGAGATCATGACCTGAGCCAAAATCACCAGGCATCCTGTCGAGATTTTCTCTAATGTTTTCTTCTAAAAGTTTTTAATTGAAAATTTTACATTTAGATCCATGAACCATTTGGAGTTGAAAATAAGAGACAAGAAACATGCGAAGATAAGAATAAGCAGTAGCAGTTCAAAACAACTAATTTGTATTGTTATGAGAAATTGCTCTCCCCGGGACACTGGGAAATCCATAATTACAGTTTCATTCCTATGGCTAAAACACTGCTGCCTTAGGATGAGCACCAAGCTACGATGTTTCCGAACACTGCCACTTTAATATAAATTAGTTTACCTGTTCCTTGCCAGAATTTCCAACCTAAGATCCCCTTATTTAGGTGTAGCATCCTGAATAAACACAAAATGCTGCTATTTTGTGCAGTCTTTGGTGCAGAGACTTTCCGAAGAAGAATCTGTAAGTGGATGCCTGGAGGAAGCAGGGAGGGAAAGGAGTTCGTAACCAATCTCTGACTCCACATCCTGAGTTTTACTCACTCCCAAATGTTCCCATTTGAAGTCCTCCTGCTACTATCAGGGATGACCCATCAATGTGGTCCTCATTCAGGCTTTGAGATTGGTCCTGCTGGACTTCCCACTGTGAGGGGCTTCATGCCTCTGTGGAGCAAACCAACGGAAATGGATGAAACCAGTTGGGACAGTGCACATGATGGGCTCAGGCGCTGTCATCATAAGTTGATGACCCATAATAGCACTTAGAGAGTCAGATCCAGCCCTGGTCCAGGAGGGAGATGGAGGAGGTTTCGGGAGGCAACAGAGAGAAGTGAAGTTGATAACTGAGAGAGTTCAACTGATGATCACGATGTAACGCTAGAGAAAGTTGGGTGCTGAACATTTTGTGTACACTGCTCCATCCCACACTCTTACCATGCAGGACGCAAAATGGGGATCCAATAAGCATTGTCCGAGTGCACTAGTGAGTTATGGAGAGACTCAAGTGATGCTAGGCTGTATTTCTAACAGGACACATGGCAGACACTGGAACCATGGCCCTGGTGGTACAATCTTCAACAAGGAGCCAGAGGATGAACGAACAGGTGAAAAGACAGTAACTCTGAGAAGCACAGTTGCTGTCTGCTGCCATTTTCCAAAAGAATACTGATTAAGAGATAAAAGCAAGACAAAAGTCCATTATTAAAGAGACTCTGAGAAGTTTGGATTTTTAATACATTGGTATTAGAGAATAAGCACAGCAACTTACAATCTAAGGGACACCGTAAATAGACTGTGTTTCAAAGGACAAAGTCCACTCCTACATAATTAACCCCCCAGAAAGAGAAGTCTATCTCTTATTACTGCATCAGATTCTTGGAGAGAGACTTGGGACAATAGGGTAGAAGACAGCATGTAGTTTTCCTGATTCTAAAAATGGCTTCTTTCTGGACTGTGCCAAGAAAAGAATTATGGGTTGAGATTCACAAAATCACTATCGACTTGTAGCACATCTTTAAGCAGCCATAATTTGGGAGAAGTCACTCAACACTTCTGAACCATTATAAATCTGGGAAAATAAGATGGTGGGACCCTCCTTCACCACATTGTCACAGGAGACCGACACTTTCAGGCATGAGAGTGAAATCTGTGTATACTCATAATATTTGTTATTATTATTTTAGAGATAAAAACAAGCCACTAAAATATTCAAAGCCTTCCTGTTTGAATAAAATGAATTGTCATTTCAGAGATCAGTTGAACACACAGAATGTTCAACATATATATATGTGTGTATATACACACACACACACACACACACACACACACACACATATATATATATATATATATATATATATATATATGTCTCAGGAAAGACGTTAAGCAAGCTCTTGGCATGCATGCATCATTTGAAAGCACCCGTGCCTGCCCCCTGTCCGATCATGAGTTAGAGGTGTAATTCAGCAAATCTTTTCTGCTTTCTTCCAAGAAATCTAATAAAAGCAGTTCTAGGAAAAGCCTCTATGGTTAGGGTCTACTAGAGATGAATATATATTCATAGTATTGCCTCGAGGTCCAAATAAATAGATTTTCTTATTATTGCTACAATCCGATCTCCAATGTATAAAGTGTGGATAAAATAATAAAAGCAAATGACATAAAGTAGAAAAGAGCAGAGCCAAACCACACAATTTTTCAAAGTGATCATCCAGATGATCTGAAATACCTTGCTGAAATGTTCTCTAATCATCACCACCACAGTCATCATCATCATCATCGAAGGCGTGTAGATGTTTACACAAGTCAGCGTCCTGCTCTGCCCTCTCAGGGGAGGAGCCCTCTTCTTCCCAGGGGAGCCTCAGCCAGAGAACGGAAGGATCTGAGGTCAGGGGAAGTTTTGGGAGGGACTCAGGTGGGCGAGGATTGCTCTGCGCTAGACTCCGTGGACTTCCAGGTGACCTTCACAGCTCAACTGTGTTCTGACCAGCTGGGCAAGTACACGGAAACTGTAACAGAATAAAACAACACTTTTGGCTTCCCTCTGTCTTGTGCATGTCTCATTTAGTAACATTCTTTGAGTGCCTGCTGCATATAGGCCTGATTCAGAACCAAACAGGACTGAGATCGTCACTTCCAATTTCTTTGTAACTGAAAGTCAAGATGTGTATATATATACATACATATATATATATATATATATTAATGTTTATTTATTTTTGAGAGGGAGAGAGACAGCGTGTGAGCCAGGGAGGGGCAGAGAGAGAGGGAGACACAGAATCCAAAGCCGGCTCTGGGCTCCGAGCTGTCAGCACAGGCCCCGACGTGGGGTTTGAAAGTCACGAATCGTGAGATCACGATCTGAGCTGAAGTTGAATGCTAAACCGACTGAGCCACCCAGGCGTCCCTCAAGATGTATATTTAAATTAATATAAGATGCAAACAGCAAGGCTCATTATATGCATTGCCCCGTTTGGTAGAGAAATTATACTCGAGTAGCTGCTTTAGGGGGTGGGTGCCAGGGAACTTGCAAAGGCAACATGAGAAGACAGCTGTTAGGTTTGCTGTGAAGAAAAGATTTGGACTTTGGGGGGTTGGGAATTAGTAGGCAAAATGGCGTCAGTAAAGGCAGCAAAAGGGTGGAGCCCATCGGGCTTGCAGTGCAGTGGGGTTGGGTGCCTAGGTCCAGGGGATGGAAAGGGCCGCAGAGGACACCCAGCACGCCAGGGGGACCAATGGCACTATGCATAGCCCATGGAGGATATCAAACAAGGAACATTGGTAAGCAGAGGAGTGACATTAACAGAGGTGTTTTCATGAGAAGAAAAAGTGAGGGGAGAAGACATGCATATTGATTAGAGACTCGCCCTTTCAGTCACTTGAACAGCCACTGAGTTTCTCTGAAGGTAGCTGTGCAGTGAAGAACCAGCCTTGGAAATGGTATAAGTTATATTTTCAAAGTCATATAAGCCATAAGTAGTAGAGCTGAAACTAATATTCTCGTTATTTCTGTTTTTTGACATTATGCCATAAATTGTATAATCTGATACTGCTTTAAAATAATAACAGTAAATACAATTCATTTTAATGTGCTTCCAAGAGAGGCATAACATAAAGGTAGAAAGTCTGACTATGAGATTTTTTAAATGTTTATTTATTTTGAGAGAGAGAGAGAGAGAGCGAGAGAGAGAGTGTACACATGAGCAGCGGAGGGGCAGAGAGAGAGAGAGGGAGAGAGAATCCCAAGCAGGGTCCTCACTGTCAGCACAGAGCCGCTTGTGGGGCTTGATCCCATGAACCCTGAGATCACGACCTGAGCCAAAACCAAGAGTCAGATGCTTAACCAACTGAGCCACCAGGCTCCTGAGCTGTAAGATTTTTAATAAGTTTTAATCACAGAAAATAATGACAAAATAATAACTAATCTGTACTGAGGAGTTATCACAAGCCAGTGATTTACACATATCACTTCTTCATAGAAGAGTTAACATAAAGATTCCTACTGGTGGATGTTGAGCATCTTTTCATGTGTCAGTTGGCCATCTGGATGTCTTCTTTGGAAAAGTGTCTATTCGTGTCTTAGAGCGAGGGAGGCAAACCACAAGAGACACTTAAATACTGAGAACAGACTGAGGGTGGATGAGGGATAGGGGGAGAGGGGGAAATGGATGATGGGCATTGAGGAAGCCACGTGTTGGGAAGAGCACTGGGTATTGTATGTAAGCCAATTAGACAACAAATTATATTCATAAAAAATAATAAATATAAAAAAATAAAATAGAGATCAAATTGTCTCAAAAAAAAAAAAAAAGGTTGCTACAGGTGGAAAGAAAATTTGTTCCGGAAGAAGACCTAGTGTAGGTGGAGGCACGGCAATACAGCGATATGAAAATAAGGCCTACACAATTGAGAAATGGTGACAGCATTGCTCCTGGCGGAGTGGAGTTGGAAAGCAGAGTAATCCCCGGCTGAGACTCCTGTGACTGGGGGACAGCCGAGCTGGGGGGCCTTGCAGGCCATGCATACCAGCTGTGTCTTAACTCCAAGGCCCTGGTAGCTGTCTATCCCTGTGAACGCAAGCCTGTTGGTGATCAGTAGTTACTACTCGGTAACATATATTTCAAGAAGGAAGTCATAAGACTAATTAAAAAATTAATCAGTGCTCTGCCCAACATGAGAGCAGAGCCCAGCAGAGCCACGCTATCAGCCACTTCCTGGTTGTATTCCTGAGGGGCTAATTACTATCTTGAGAGAAAAGGAAGAAGTTAGCAGCCGTGCGTTCTTTGGAATGCATCGAATTCTCTGTCTAGAGCAAAGCTCCAGACATGGGACATCTTGTTGCTAACCAGGAACCACGGCTATTTGTGCTGCCTGAAAACATGTGCTGAAAAGTTTGGAAATATTTCCTATGAGTCAGGGTGAGCATCACCAGCTGTTGTGACAAACAGCCCTTCTGATCTCGGCGGCTTCACGAAACAGCCTGCATATCTGACATCGCTCCCCACGCAGCCTTAGCCTTCAGGGACGTCAGGCACCCTGCTGGTCCCTCACTGCTCTGTGCTGTGGACACAGCACTCACAGGGCCACAGATGCCCACCATGGTCACTCTGCTCATGTGCCTAGGTCCCCTCCTGAGGTCGAGGATGATGCAGATGTCAGCTGCCTGCTGACCTGGTTGGACAGCGCCTCTTCTGGTGGGAACCCTTGTGAGACTTCCATTCTTAACAGACGCGGACTGCTCTCACGTAGCTGTTGACCCGGGACTGAATATTCATGCCACAAAGTAATTTTAAATGTCTTTTAGTATTTGGGGCTTTATAAGTAATTGGATTTTCCACACTGCGAGGCTTTTATTTCAGTACTTTGTTTATGTTTCTGTGATTTCTGCTTAGGAACTGGTTATTTTTTTTTTCTTGAGCTTCTCTGTTTCTTGCTACCCCTTGCTAAATTCAGCCAACAGTAGAGAACACAGTCAAGATATGGGTTCCTTCCACAAACGTCTACTAGAACCATAGGGTCTAAATCAGTTTCAGAAAAGACAAGTTACAGAATGGAGGAAGATATTTTCAATATATACAAATGACAGAAATTAATACAAAAATCGTGTAAATATTTTGGCAAATCACTAAGAAAAGTATCAAATTCACCTGAACGGTGGGAAAATGGGAACAGGTGTTTTCCAGAAGAAGAAACACAAATAGACATATGTTATCTATCTGTCTGTCTGTCCATCTATCTATCATCTACCTACCTACCTATCCTCTCTCTCTCTCTCTCTCATCGATCTATATCTCTCTCTATCATCTCTCTCTCTCTCTATCTCTCTATCTATCTATCATCTATGATCTCTATCATCTCAAAGAGACATGGCCATAACTCTTAGTGGACAAGGGGATTCAATTCAAGACCCCCATGAAAAAATGTTGCACTTTATTCCACTGGGGAAAAAAATCTGAGTAAGAATGTTTTTATCAAGCCTCCACAGATGCAAAAATCTGGAAACAATCTGAAAATGTGTCACAGGAAAACAACAGGAGAAACTCTAATGTATGTTATAGCGCTCAAAACAAATTAGTAACAGTGACACACAATGATACAATGAATTTTAACAATATCATTTTAAATGAGCAATCTTTTAAAAGGTTACACACACCATAAAACATTTTTAAAGTTGAAACAACTTAGATAGGAATATATAAAACTATGCGTGTAATAAAGCCCCATGAGAAGGCGTGTGCAGCACTGAGGGTCCCATGCCATGGTTATGGAGGTGACGGAATGAAGAAATGTACATATGAGCATGTAGGATATGTTCAAGGTCCTGGCTTTTCTTTTTCATGGCAAGCTCATGCGTACTTCCAAAAAGATACCAAATAAATAATTTCCTAAATAAATGATTGTGATCCATATGTGGACTAAATGTGTTTCATGAAACTAACTGATTCAATCCGTAATCTAATAACATGCACTTGACTTGCAGAAACTGGGAAGGAGGGGAGGAAAGAAGGGAGGGAGGAGGGGAGGGGGGAGGGAGAGAGACAGGAAGGAAAAGTTTTCTAAACCACCAGAAAAATGAATTTCTCTAAAGTGGTAAAATTAGTCTTGTCTCATACTTTTCGGCACCAGTAGTCAATAACAGGAAGCTGGCAGTGGGGTAATATCTACTAATTTCTTAGGGAACGAAAATGTGAGCCAAGAGTATTACATGCCCAGTTAAATTTTTTTAACTATAAAAAAGGAAATAGGAAGACATCCTTAAACATGGGGGAAAAAAAAAACCAAGACATGTAACTCCCATATGTTCTTTTCGAAAAAGTCTACTTAATGAAATAGCTAATCTTTCAGTATATAAAAGAATGTATGTTCTACTCAATGCCAGAAAACAGAGCACTTTTTATGAAATTCTGAGGGACAGGACGCACGATCCAATGTTTCTCTAAGAAGTCATTCGAATACAAAGACAACTGTTTGCTCTTAATGAAGGTGAAACCCGGTCAAACAAGAAATAGAGAAATCAGTGGAATGAAGGCATTTTGGAAAAAGGATTCATAGTGATTAAGAATCTATTTAAACACAGAGCATGAGGTCACGACAGTCAAGGCTATGGTAGACTGAATGCAACTTACATTAGATACGATGTAAACAAAATGTGATTTTAACAATCAGGAGATGAAGAAGGAGAAAAGGAAGAGTGATATATCCTTCATTTAGTGTGTTTCACAGTCACCCAATACTGTGCAAAATTGAAACGAAGATTTAATTGAAGAGCAACCGCGGAGATGCTGAATGTTTTACACAATTTATTACATTTAAAATCGGTTATGGGGGGAATGAAATGTTTAGGAAAGATGAGAGTTAGTAGTTCCCGTGGCTAAACATTTTTAAACACTTCATTTTTTAGAGCGGTTTAAGGTTTACAAAAAATTGAGAAAAAGGTGCACAAAATCCGCGTATACGTTCTGCCTGCACACTTGCAGGCCTCTCCCCAACCCCAGTCACCAGAGTGGCATACTTTTTACCAATGGTGAGCTGCTGTTGGCACATCATAAACATGCAAAGTCCATAATTTGCATTAGGGTTCACTCTCAAAATCGTGTACTATGTGGGTTTGGACATAATCCATCCTTATATCATATAGAGTATTTTCATCCTCCAAACACCCCTCTATGCTTTGCTTACTCACCTTCCCCATCCCCACCTCTGACACCTAATGGTCTTTTTTACTATCTCCATTGTTTTGCTTTTTTTCAGAAAGCCACATAGTTCAACCCTCCAGAAGGCCATGTGGTTGAATCAGATTGGCTTCTTTCGCTTAGTAACATGCGTTGAAGTTTCTCCCATGTCTTCTCATGACTTGACAATTTGTTTCTTTTTAGCACTGAATTATATTCCATTGTCTGGATGTTTCACAGTTTATTTATGTATTCACCTACTGAAGGACATCTTGGTTGCTTCCAAGTTTCGGCAATTAGGAATAAAGTCGCTATAAACATTTGTACACAGGGTTATGGGGACATAAGTTTTCATTTTCTTTGGGTAAATACCAAGAAGTGTGATTGCTGGATCTTCTGGTAAGAGTATGTTTAGTTTTGTAAGAAATTGTCAAACTGTTCTCCAAAGGGGCCGCACCATTTTGCTTTCCCACCAGCGATGAGTGAGGATTCCTCCTGTTCCACATTCTCGCCAGTACTGGGTGTTGTCCATGTCCCGGATTTTGGCCATTCTGATGGGCATGGCCTGGCATCTCAGGGTTGTTTTAATTTGCATTTTCCTAAGGACATACAACGTGGAACATCTTTTTATATGCATACTTGCCTTCTACATCCTTTCTTTGGCGAGGGGTCTGTTAAGGTCTCTGGCCAATTTTGTAATCAGGTTGTTTGTTTTTTTGTGTGTTTGATTTTAAGTGTTCTTTGTATATTTTGGATAACAGCCTTTTATTAGATGTGACCTTCACAAATGTTTTTTGCCCAGTATGGTTTCTCTTCTAATTCTCTTGATATTGTCTTTCACAGAACAAATTTTTAATTCTAATGAAGGCCAGCGTATCAATTCTTTCCTTCATGGATCCTGTCCCTTGAATTGCATCTAAGAAGTCCTTGGCACACCCAAGGTCATCTAGGTTTTCTCCTGTGTGGTCTTCACATTTTATAGTTTTATATTTTATATCTAGGTCTTATGACCATTTGGAGTTAAATTTTTGTGAAATTTAAAATTGTTTATTCTTTAGTTAGAAGCAAAACTAATTTCAGGGCGCCTGGGTGGCTCGGTTGGTTAAGTGGCCGACTTTGGCTCAGGTCATGATCTCACGGTTCGTGGGTTCAAGCCCTGCCTCGGGCTCTGTGCTGACAGCTGAGAGCCTGGAGCCTGCTTCGGATTCTGTGTCTCCCTCTCTCTCGGCCCTTCCCCCTCTCATGCTCTGTCTCCTCTCTCTCAAAAATACATAAACTTAAAAAAATTAAAAACCATGAAACTAATTTTAATACTTTTCATGAAATAACAGCATGGTCTTATTTTTATGAAATTATTGGTGCCCATGTATTTGTTTATTTCTCTATTTCCCCGTTTATCAATCTCATATCCTTATAACTGTCCAGACATGAATAGGAGTTGTAAGCTCACTGTCCTTGACCAAATTTACCTACAGATGAAAATTGTTTGGCACAAATGGGGTTCTTTTGTTTTAACTTAAATCTCAGTGCATTTTGCCAGGGTCTGCTCTTTCTTTTTCTGCTGGAGCACCCCATCCCTGCGGGCTTGCCCCTAGTTAATTCCGTATTCATTTCACCCTATCAGGCCCCGATATAATACGATCCCACAACCACTCTGCTCATCTGAGTAATGACGTGTATATTTCTACTTTTTTCCCCCTATTTTTCCTTGCTAACCTTTTTTTATCTTTCTGCAGTGCTGGAGATTTGTATAATGTGCTGGTACAGTTTATTTTGAAACTGTAAAGTCAACGTAAAAATATTAAATGTATGCAGTTAAAGAGAAATTCTTCTAACATTTTTATTTACATGGTGACTTGTACGCAAAATAGCTGATAATAATGTATAGTTTGATGACAGTTTTGGTGCCATGTTCTCTCAAGCAGATTCTGTAACCAATATGTCAGATGTCAATATTTATAAAATAAGCCCGGCAATGCACGTACCTAATTATGTCTTTAAAACATTAGAGAAAATGCAACGCTATATGCGAAGTGATTTGAGTAACTTGCAAGAAAAAAATGATATATAAACTCAAGATGGCATTTGAAAGGATGATAATTTACTATGGGATTTTTTTTAACCAATGGATCTCAGTCCCACTTAAACCTGCTGTCTGGAAACTGTTCAATAAATTCCCAGAAATGTGTAGATCAATCTAGATCAGCATACATGAGCGGATTCTACCAATCAAAGCAAACCTTTCTCCTGAGAATTGACCTCAAAATAAAATTAGTGCTGTTAGAAATCTGCTACCTTTCCTTTAACCATCACTTGCATGCCAGAATTCACACTTTATAGGGTCATTCGGAGCCAGATTGGCAGCCTGGGATTTATCTTGCTTTTCTGCTTCCCCAAGCTCCCTTCCCTATTCAGAGCCCCAAAAACCTTCGTCAAGGGCACAGACGCCTGCTCTCTCCCCAAGGAGCCATGAACTTGCACACCCTGATTCTATGTGTGCTATTCTTTCTGCTGGAATTAATTGCCCTCTTCCCTGTTCTTCCTAAGTCCATGATTTTATGCTCATCCTTCAATGCCTGATGGAGTGTCATCTCCTTCCAGAACCCTCCTAACCCACTTGGGGATGATGAAACATGCACCCTCCTCTTTTTCAGTAGCAGATTTCTCAGACCTCCGTGCGTCCACATGTCTGTGGGTTGGGCTTCAGTCTTCTCTCTGCCTCCTGTCAAATCCACTAAGTTTTGCTACCGTTTTCAGTGAGCACGCCTTGTGTGTGTGTTAGGTTGAAAGGAATTGAGTTACCGTGAAATAATAAGCAAGTTTACAATTTCATGTCATAAACTTTAGGTAGATGGTCTAAGAACCACGGTCCCAATGATCATCCTAGTGAGGGAGGGGGACCCAGGCAGGCACAGCTCCTGGAAAAGTGTGGGCTCAGGGATGATTTCAATCCCCGATTCGATTTTTAAGGGTCTTTTGCCTTATTGGGCCATCCCTGTGCAAGGAAGAAGTGACTTAGCCAAAAAATATATTTTACAAGCTCACCTAGTTCTATTATTTACTTTATGTTTGCTTTACTTTGGATTTGCACTACCATAGCCTCAAAACCTCTGGAACATAAACCTTGCACAACGGTTTGCCTTTGATGATCGCAAGGGCCCAAAGTTGGGTAAAACTCAGCCCCACTATTGACTTCTCTGATATGCTTTTGGAGCTGACAATATAATCAGCATCCAAAACACGTGGCTGAGCCCTGTGGCCCACACGCTGATGTGGAATGAGACAAATCCAGGATCAGGTGACAGGCAGGTTCAGCACACCTTCCAAATACAGCTAAGCTCCCTGTGGCAGCAGGTGCTGGTTTGGTTGCAAGGGGCCAGCAGCCTCAGGAGGACGTGGGGCCACTCTCATGATCTCCCGGGGCTGCAGGAGCACATGCGACCGCCTTTGACAGTGACAGGAAATAAAAATGATAAAAGAAACTGCCTCTTCTTTAGTCCTTTCCTGGTGCGAGACACCATCCAGGCACTGTTTCATGCATCCTTCCAACCCGAGAAGGTGGGTGTCATTGCCTGTGCTTTACGGCTGCAGATGGTAAAACCCAGAAGGGCTGAAGAAATTGGGCAAGGTCCAAGATTTACAGGAAAGAGTCAGTGGTTACCCTGCTCGACTCTCACTTTTATGAGGAATCCCTGGGCTTCTGCAGAAACAGGGTACCGATCCTAAAACAAGGATGTTCCCTTAGACATTTTGGGTTCAGTACCACTTCAAAGACATTTTGGGGGGTCACTTGTACATAGCATCATGCAAGGCATGCTGGGAAACCGCAAATGAGTGGGAATTCCAATCTTTTCGACCGACAGAATTCAAACTGAGTTATTAGGCATCAGAGCACCCCTCCCCCGCCCAAAGCAACATACAGTCCTCCACGGAACACGAACTGCTGGAGTTTGAGAAGGTGGCAGGGCCAGGGCTGGGTTGGAGAGGGGGATCGGCTGCTTTTCTGCCTCCATCAGCTGTGTATCCCCTTGCTCCATATTCTCAACACAGAATTCCGTGTAATTCAGCAGATAGTGGCCGAGAGCCCATTGTCTGCCATGTAGCCTCTCCTCTGGGGTTTAACTATCCTCACCTCTGTTTAATATTTTAAATTTCTTTTATTTTTAAAGTTTATTTATTATAACAGAGAGGGGGGGGAGAGAGAGAGGGGGGGGGAGAGAGAGAGAGAGAGAGAGAGAGAGAGAGAGAATCTTAAGCAGCCTCCATGCTGATAGTGTGTAGCCAAACACAGGGCTAGGGGCCACGACCCATGACATCATGACCTGAGCCGAAATCAAGAGTCACACACTTAACTCCTGAGCCACCCAGGTGCCCCTGTCCTCACTTCTTTCAGCTCCGCCTCTGAGATCAGTCTAGAACGTACCTTCTGCCTCTGTTTCCATAATTGTCACCATACAAGGATCACACAATAATAATGGCAGCAGATAATGACATGACTTTCACAAATGGCATTCATGTACCTTATCTCATTTGATTCATAAAAAGTCCTGAGAAGAAACGAGGCCAATCACATGCCTCTCTGTTTTATAGACGGGGAGACTTAATCAAACTTGAACGAGTTGACTAAAGTCACATAGTAACAGCTAAACTGACTTTTTTGACTATGTGGTGTTAACAATTCACTGTTGCCACTACTCCCTTCTGTACCTAATCACATCATCATGATTTATTGTTTTGATAGTGCTTATTATTTTCCAGAATGTTGTTTTTTCCTTTACTGTCTCACTCTTCCCCAGAACGTCCTTAGCTACTAGAGATGGTGGCGTACAGTAGGCACTCAGGGAGCGGTTGCTGAGGAAGTGCATAGCTCAGTTGCCATGATCTTCAGGTTGACTTCCTATTGGGACAGTGTGGCTATAGTCCTCGCCCCAGGGGACTGAAACCTCTGCCCTCTCTGGCTCTTTGGATCCCTCCCAGCTGGCTCCCTCCTTCTCCCTTTTTCCCATCCTCTTCTGCATAACTGGGCAGGGCTTTCCTCATATGTGCTGGGAGCGCCTAGTGACGTAAGGAGCACGGAAATGCCTTGAAACTTGGGTGATGCGGATATCATGGAGCAGAGAGCGGTAGTGCCTTCCCCAAAGGAAATATTTATACAGGCATGCACACACATGCACACACATGCACACACATGCACACACAAGCACATGGTTTTCTTTAACAACGTAACCACTGGAGGTAGAACCATGCAAAAATTATAAGGAAAGTCTAATGTGAATACTGAATGGAAGCAAATGCCTTTGTTCTCCCAGTGAGTCCGGCTTCCTGCAATTCTTTCCCTGCATATTAACCTGCTCCAGTGTATCCACCGTTTGACTCTATTTGCCCTCTCTCCAATCTCTAACAGTTGGCTGCATACCTTGTCTTTACAAGGTCAGGTTCCATATGTAGTGTTTCCTTGCATTCCCCGCCGGGCCAGCCTAGGGCTGACCACAAAATAAATGCTCAACAGCTGTCCCAGCCAGCCCTGAGGCATCAGGGAGATGCACAAATGTGATGGAGTGTTTGCAAACGTGGCCAAATCACTGCCTCTACCCCTTGAATCTGGACTGGGCTGAGACTCACTTTGGACTGGTAAAGCATTAGCGAATGGCACGCAGATACTTGAAGAGTACTTGCTATTAGTTTTCTCCTTCTCTTACTGCCTTTGGATCCCTGAGAGCACCTTGGGAAGCAGGTCAGGCTAGATTCTGGGGGAGGAGAGACCCATGGACTGCAGCTGGTACTCGGAAAACTCCAGACCCCAAAGCCTAAAAACACTAAACGTATGTAGGCTCAGGCTGTCTCATGTAGCCCAGTCCATCCCAGTTTCCAGCTGCCTACAGAGATCACTTAAGTGGTCAGGACGAGAAAGGAGCCACTCAACGGGCCACAGAAGAATGAGACATGAAGGTTTGTTGTTTCAGCTGCTGAGAGTTGGGATGGTTTATTAGTCAGCACAAACTCGTTGGTACAGGAATCAGGTAACTCTTACCATGAAGTGCAGGAGACACTGACAGGTTAAGGCACTTATCAATCCATTCTACCTGGGAAAAAAAAATCTTGTTTATATACATTGACATTAAAAAATTGGTTCCAAGCAAATTTTAATAAAAGTGATCATACTCTTTCCATTTTTCCCCCAGTGGAATATTTGTATCAAGAAACCTATAATTCTTCGATGAACAATGGAAGTTTCCATACTGAAGCCATATTGAAAAGTACAGGGTGATTTTAATATTCCTAAAAGAACAACTACTTCTATCCCCACTAACCAATAACAGTGTCACATATGTGAATAAGGATACATAATTTATAAAGTATCATCATAGCTATTAGCTCATTTGATATCTTCCCAGCAAATCTGTGAAATAGACAGGACAGGTATCGTCTGTTTTAGAAGTAAGTGAAATAGAAAAAGAGTAACCAATGTTTAGGAAGCATATTTCTATGACACGTCGAAAAGCCCTGTGGATTAGAATCAGAAAAGAAGTGACTCACGGCCCCTAAATCTGGCCTAAGGGTGCCTGATGTATGCATGCGAGACGGGTCATTCAGCGCCTTCATCCTTCACTACCTCATCTGCAAAATAGGAAATATAAAAATACACTGCCTCCGAACACCATCCTTCTATCATTATGGTGTATCAACTGTGAAGACCTGCTCTGGGACAGGACCACAATCTTCAGTAAGTCCTTCACCGTGGAGCCCAGTACTGACTCCAGGGCTCCCCATTCCCTGGAGGCAAAGTCTCACTCTTCGGTTCTGAGGACCAAGTCAACTGTGCATTAATCACTTTGCAAGAAGAGCGGTTGTGTGTGGCTGAGTTCAACCACAAAGAAGAGCAATACCTGTTGGGGATAAGATGTCAACTTCTGCCCATTGAAGAAGTGAAAGATCGATGGCCAACTTGATGGTAATAGTTCTGGGTAAGTCAATTTTTGTGAAGGCCTCCAAAAAAGCGCATTTAAGGTCCCTTCCGGGTATGTAAACCTTGTGTGCTGTAAACGTCTTTTTCTCAAGAAGCGACTGGGACTGAGGTAGCCATGTGGGTCATGTTTCCAGGGGGAGAGGTGAGCCTCTGTGAGTTCAGGTGGAATGATCCATCCCCAAGTGTCTGGGATGCTAAGAGTCCGAGGGGCAAGAAGGGGTGTGATCTGAAGGTAAAGGCCAATGTCAGAGCTCTGGGGAAACACCGCACACATGAGGGGGCCCATGGAAGACTCAGCACAGCTTTTCAGAAATGAGAGTGAAGCACCCAGAAGGGAAGGTGAGGCAGAGCTGAGCGAGGGGAGGAGAGCGGGGCCCTGGACGCCTGCACAGCTCTGAGCCCAGCCACCCAGCTCCTCCCACGACTACCCCCGGGGCAGCAGGCAGGGGTAGCGGCTGCCAGAACCACTGGAGCCTGAGCCCAGATCCTGCAGGTGATGCGTACAGAACCGGAGCCACTCACCGCACTTCACAGCCACCATGGATGCGAGGCTGAACGCTCTGCAGAATTCATGGTGACAGAAAGCTTGTAGCCAGAGTCCCTTCGCAAGGATGGGTATTGTTTACCATGTTTCACCGCTGCTTTCAAACTTCCCTTGTCAAAATGAATCATGGCTAAAGGAAGGGGATTGCATTACAGACAATGTGATCTGTGGAATTGCAGTGCCCGCACCAAGAGGGCATGAGCAGAAGCAGAGGCTTGCTGAGGGCTAAAGACCCTCTTCTCACGGCCAAGTGTGCCAGGGATGCACCTGGATGCATGAGAAAGCACGCGATCTGCTACATGGTCCATACCTTCCTGCACTGACCGAGTGATGCTTCAGTTTAACTCTACTCTCTGGCGGACTGATGATAAAGAGTAACTTACTTATCTCTTACTGACCTAAATTCGTGTTCAGAAGAGACATCTTGCCACTGCCCAGAACCTGTCTTGAAAGATGCCTTATTTAGTCTCCCCTTGTGGGCACTGAAGTGGCCGGAAATGCACGGAAGTGCGATTGCCTTGTGCTGGCTGTCCTCTCTCCTGCTGGACTCTCAGAGAATTCCAGAGCCCTGGACAGACATAAACACACACACATGAAGTGTGTAACTGTGATTTAGCTCATTTGATATCTTCCCAGCAAATCTGTGAAATAGACTGTGTGTCTTGTCTCGTTTTTCTTGCAGCTTCTTTTATCTGAACCTCTAATATCAAAGTATCCCCCAAAGATCCAAAAACGGGGGGTCTGGTTCTAATATGGAAATAACACAACCTGTGTCACCCCAGCCCTGACACGTAATACCCCAAGCTTCACCGGAATGTCGACCCTCGTGGGGACCAGGAGGAAATGAAGCAGAATCCGAACTGCACGATTATCACTGTTAGTCAGGTTCTTTCCTCAAAGACTTGGCTTAGTTAATATTTCCAAGCCTCAGTTAACTCAACATGTGCCTCGAAGTGTAGTCTGAGATCATAGGGGGTTGCGGAGAGTCAGCAAACCCTAACGCATGTAAAATATGTGGTCCAGAGCTTGGTGCATTGTCATGATTACTGATCAGCAGAAGCTACTACCATTTCTGTTGTTATGCACTGGTCCTTTGGCATCTGGGTTGTAAGGTACTTTTCACTGGGAAGCAAAGGAAAACAGGAGGTGGAGAGGCACTTCCTGAAGGAATAGGGAGGAGCTGAGATGAACTACAGAATAAAGAATGACCTATACAAATGGCAGGTGGGAGGGTGTTCATGTGGGTCTAACAGAAGTAGAAAATGAAAGAAAGAGCAAGTAGGGACTGTGGAGGATGGGCAGCCCACATAGGGTGTGATGATGGCGGTAAGGGTTGAGTTGGGTCTAGACACACAGAGAGGTCATGTCCCAGCTAATCTCAGTACTTCTGGCTTGAGTGGCAGGAAGGGTGATGAGGCTTGCAGGGAGGAGGTTGTCACCCCTCCCTACACATACTGTGGGGAAGGACGATGCTGTGTGACCATCCTGGCCTCTTCTTCTTCCTCACATGCATTTCCCCCTGTGCAGAAGTGGAGAAGTGACTTAGTCTTGACTGGTTGGTTGTAACAGGTTGGATCCTCTTTCTCTCAAATGGATAGAGTCACTCTGTTAGAACATTGAACACTGAGGGGTTTTGACTTTTTTCTTCCAGTTCCTTCCGGGATAATGGCCGTCCTGAACAATCTGGAAGATGGCCTTCCTTCAGATGTGTGTCTGTTCTGCAGACCAGATCTTTCTACTGAGTTCATCTGACTGGTCTTTCCAAGATGTGGATTTGACTCAGTGAAGGGGCATCAGGCAGGGAATGTTGGCAAACCCATTTGGTCACAAATTAACCAAATTTACAGATTTTATATGTAAAAAACATCCTCTCACCGGCATCTAATTCCTGAGTCCATCCCTCATCTGGTTCCAAACTGGGCTGTGACTTGGGACTGGTAAACCTTCAGGATGTCACATAGAATTTCGGGACAAATGAAGACAAAGAGGCGGTGTCACTCAGGCATCCTGAACTAGCCAGGAGACGTCACATACAGAAGCTCACTTCACACTCACAAAAATGTTCATGGAAGGATCCAAGACTCTGGATTGAAGTAAGTCACAGACTTTGTAAGCAGTAGAGCGAGCACTGAGCCTAGAGATTCAAGAGTGAAGATTCTTCTATACCCACTGCTGATTTTCAGTTAAATGTGGTACATTTCATGTTTCTTGCTACTGGATATGAGGAAAAGGAAGAAATGGTATCTACTCTTAACTTTGCAAAGCATTGCATTGTTCATATTCTTGAACCTTTACGAATACTCTTTCTGGATTATATTTATACATCACAGGTGATTACGTGACATGCATGTTTGGGATTTCATGCAATCATGCTTTAAGCATGCCAGCATCCGTAAGGTGTCAGTAATGAAGAGGAAGGCCCAGCTGGAAATTCCAGAGTTGAATTTTCGCCAGGAACACGAAGGGTCTTATACAGATCATTCAGCTTTCCTGCAAACTCAACTTCCTACAATCCACCCGTCACAGGAAGATGTCGAAAGGATCAAAACCCTGTCAAATATAGTGAGTGTTGAGTAAGGCGAGCAGGCATTAACATTTAATAACAATGCCGGTCCTTGTGAGACTACCTTGCAAGGTTGCTTTCAAAATTACTTTTATTGTGAGTTCCAGTTTTTCTTTCTTGAGTTTGTCTCTAGCTCCGCTGGCTGTCATTGAAGACAAGCATAGTAAGTGTGAAGCATCAGTGCCTGTATTAATCACGTGATATGATGGTGTGATTCAGGGACTATGTTAAGTTAAACTATTCTCTTCCCCTCAAGATCATCTTCAGACTTTGCAGACTGGTTTTCCGTGTGTTTTCTAGACAGAGTCCATGAGCCCAGTGAAGTGCTGTGAGCTTAAGTTCACCTCCTACAACAGGTTTGCTAGCTTCCCATGCCTCCCGCATCCATTCCTTTCTGGTTTGCTATGTTCGTGTCCTCAAAATGATATCTCAGTACTTCTAAGTTTTTTTTAATGTTTGTTTGTTTTTGAGAGAGAGAGAGACTGTGAGCAGGGGAGGGGCAGAAAGAGAGGGAGACACAGAATCGGAAGCAGCTCCAGGCTCCGAGCTGTCAGCACAGAGCCTGACGTGGGGCTTGAACCCACGAGCTGTGAAATCAGGACCTGAGCCGAGGTCAGATGCTTAACCAACTGGGCCACCCAGGAGCCCAAGTACTTCTAATATTTTACATGTTCACCACACATGCTCGGCTTCCTTCATCTTACTAGTGAGTAAATGCTCTTGTCATGTGTGGTTTACTACTGCTGTTTACTACTGTTGCACCTGCTTATCCCACTGGCTTCCTATTTACTTATTTTTTTTTTCATATGGGGGCATTCCATGGCCCTAAGGACGTTAACAAATAGAGAACTAGACCTAGGTACATGCCATCGAATGACTGCGCTCAGTGACCGCACTTGAGCTTGCAGCCAGCCCCGTGTGAGCAGGCCTGCTGACGTGAGGTTGCCTCCTTTGAAGTGATGCTCACAAGGAGTGACAGGCACCCATCAGGGAAACCTCCACCCTGGTTAGGCTGTAGACGACTAGAACCACAAAAACAGCAACAAAGTGATGCTCTCCCTTCCAGCAAAGGGCAGGCGATAAAATGCAGGAAGCAGTTCTCAGTGCACAGAATGTATTTTGTTTCCAGCCCAAGTCATTTCTGTTTTGGCAATTCTTGCGCTGGTTGTGGTCCAAGCGGTGGTTCTGGGGAGGAAAGGGGGAGACTGGTGGGCGGGGCGGGGCTGCTACACTTGGATGGGTCACTCTGTGCTCCTGAGGAGCTGGGACTGGGTGCTACCGCAATAAATTTGACACTAGAGGTTATTGGAACCTTCTACAGTTTGTTAAGTTTTCTCATAAATATAATTTTCTTTGAGTAAATACCTCTTTTTTTCCTTCCCGCCTGCCCTTCTCTATTTTTTTGCTTTGCAACAAGTTCCCCTTCCTCTTTTTTCCACAACAGATTTCAAGTTATTATCTTATGGCCATATTATTACTGGTTCTCAGGCTGCTTAGTGGAGATTCCCACTTACATACAGTCCTTTTTTTTAAAGTTTATTTATTTATTTGGAGAGAGAGAGAGAGAAGTGCAAGCAGGAGAGGGGCAGAGACAGAGGAGAGAGAGAATCCCAAGGCTCTGCACCATCACTGCAGGGCCCGACGAAGGGCTTGAACTCACGAACTGTGAGATCATCACCTGAGCCAATACCAAGAGTCAGATGCTTAACTGACTAAGCCACCCAGGCGCTCCCTACATACAGTCTTTTTGGAAAAGTTTCAGTGTAAGATAAAAAGTAAACCTGGGGCACCTGGGTGGCTCAGTTGCTTAAGCGTCCGACTTCAGCTCAGGTCATGATCTCACAGTTCATGGGTTCAGGCCCCGCATCAGGCTCTGTGCTGACAGCTCAGAGCCTGGAACCTGCTTCGGATTCTGTGTCTCCCTCTCACTCTGCCCCTCCCCCGCTCATTGTCGGTCTGTCTGTCTCTCAAAAATAAATAAACATTGAAAAAAATTAAAGAAAAAAGTAAACCTGCATTTAGCAGTCTTCTGCACAGATCCCAAATGGAAAATGACCCTTCAATTGGTTTCAATCACTTTTTTATAGTATTTGCCCCATTTTAAAATTTAAAAACAATTTTGCTTTTTTAAATGTAATTTTGTTCCTTCATCAAGCATTAACTTGATGAAGAAACAATACTATTCTGATATTGTATTATATATATATATATATATATCACTGATTAATAATGTGTTAAAATAAACTTTAAAACAGATTTCTTTATACAGTAAGTCCTAGCAAGTGAAAACGATTCAGTTCCTTTGCCAGTGAGAATTAACCTGGACTAGACTCAAGTATATGGGCGTTTGAAACATGACTGAAGTGATATTGCAGGTTAGTGAGGAAAACATGATCTAGTCAATAAATTTATGGTAAGACAAATGATTATGTAAAAAATAATTGTAACATTGAACCTTTGTTTCACGCCATAATCAAAAATAATTTCCACATGGACCCAAAAACAAATTTTAGGAAAAAATGCAAGAACACTATATGTGTAACCTTGGAGCCGGGAAAATTTTTGTAAGATATATGAAGGCCAATTCATAAAAGAAGGAAGTTGAAGAATTCACACATTAAAATTTGAGAATTTTCATATTGAAAAATCATGAAAAGCTAAGCTATGGCTGAGAGCAGATACTTACAAACGATGTAACTAATGACGTATTATTGTGTAGTTCTAGATAAATAACATCCTAAAGTTGTTGTGGTTTTGGGCCTTTGTTTTGTTGTAAACAAATTTTTAAAAAAGTTTTAATGTTTATTTATTTTGAGAGAGAGGCCGAGAGCGAGCAGGGGAGGAGCAGAGAGAGGGGGAGACACAGAATCCGAAGCAGCCCCAGGTTCTGAGCTGTCAGCACAGAGCCCAAGGCGGGGCTGGAACCCACAAACCACGAGATCATGACCTGAGCCAAAGTCTGACGCTTAAACGACTGAGTCACCCAGGGGCCCCTCGTTTTGTTGTTGTTGTTGTTGTTGTTTTTTGATTACAAGTGGTCCAATAGAAAAAAGTTAACCAAAAGAACAAATAAGCATCTCATACAAAAGAAAGTCCACATGGCCCATAAAGTTACAAAAATGTTCCACTCTAATGCCAATTAAAGCCAGGATGATAAACCTATATGCTGGTCAAAATTGGGAACATTGTGCAACCTGACAGCCACATGCAAAAGAATGAAATTAGACCACTGTCTTTCTCCTACTCAAAACCTAATTCAAAATGAACTAAAGACTTGACTATAAGACCTGAGTCCATAAACTCCTGAAAGAAGACACAGTGCTAAGCTCCTTTCACACTGGCCTTTGCACTGTTTGGATGGGACCCTAAGACCTAAGCGACACAAGGCAGCATAAGTATGTGGGGCCGCGTCAAACTGAAAAGCTTCAGCACAGCAAAGGAAACCAACAAAATGAAAAGGCAACCTACCGCATGGGAGAAAATGTTTGTGAATTATAGCTGATAAGGGGTTAATATCTATAATATATTAAGAATCAGTATAACTCAATAACAACAACAACAAAAAAGATTAGAAAGTGGACAGTGGATCTGAACAGGTATTTTTCCAAAGCAGATGTGAAGATGGCCCACGGGTATATGAAACGGTGCTTGACATCCCTAATCGTCAGGGAAATGCAAGTCAAAACCACAGTGAGATATCACCTCACACCTGTCAGAATGGCTATCGTCCAAAAGGCAAGAAGTAAGTGTTGGTGAAGATGTGGAAGAAAAGGTGCCCTGATGCATTGTTGGTGGAAATATAAACCAGTGTGGCCACTGTGGAAAACAGGATGGGGGCCCCTTAAAAAAAGTTAAGATCAGAACTGCCATATGATCCATCACTTCCCCTTCTGGATATTTACCCGAAGAGAATGAAAACACTGACTCGAAAAGATATCTGCGCCCTCATGTTCTTTGCAGCGTTATTTACAATAGCCGAGACATAGAGACAACCCAAGTGTCCATGGGCGGATGAATCCATCGAGAAATTGTGGTTTGGATCAACACAAGGAGATCCTCTTTGGTCATGACGAAATGGAAATCTTGCCATTTGTGACGACATGGTTAGACCTCGAAGGCGTTTTGCTACGCGAGTGAAGTCAGATGGAGACAGACCAATGCTGTGTAGTCTCACATGCAGCCAAGGGAGCCTGGGGATAATCTAATGATGATAAATGGATTATGATACCTTGCCTACAATTCGGGAGCAGAAGAAATCTGATTAAATGTGGACCTTAGTTAATGATACTGGTGCATTAATTGCAACAAGTGTATCATATACCAACATGAGATGCAGATCATAGAGGACACTGGGTGTGAAGTATAAGGGAACTCCTGTATTTTTGAAATGATTCGGTGCATAAAAAATTGTTCTAGATGATAAAATGGATTAGAAAAATAATCATAAGAGAGACAGAATCCTGAATATAACGAATGGAGATAAGAAATTTACACAAATGCTACTCTGGTAGCTGATTAAAGTACCCTTCTTGCCTGAATGACATTTTAATAAAAAAAAAACATTTTCTATGGAAGATTCATAATAGCAATCGGCATCTTTCCTGAGAAATTCAACAGATGTGTCTTACGGGGAAGCATCCGAGGCCTTCTGGAGCCTGCAGAAATTCTCGTGTGTATTGACAGCAAAGGGAATGAAAATGAACACAGTGGAAAGTAACAGACGTGGCGGGGCGGGTTTGATCAGACTCTGACTTCTGGAAGACAGCCCAGCTGACAGCCCGCCATGCTGTGCAGGATTTTTGCTCACAGCGCCTCCTTCCAAAAGTTACAGGATAGTTCTGGGCATAAACAAAAGCAATCAGACCTGCTGCTAAATAGGGATCTTTATTCCATCCTTTGACCAAATTGTGTCCTCACCTGCCTGCCTTCCCTGCTTCTCTCTCTCTGTCATTAATACCACTGGGTTCCGCTCTGCACAGAATTAGGGCAACATGGGCCGGAGACTGTCGTCTGTTTAGACCGTAAATGTGGAGAAGAAGCCGCACAATCAGATTATAGCCTAAGGAAGGCAATCTACACTCGAGAAACACTTGCTCTTTTGCCTCTTGCGCTCCGGTGTAAGGCTGGGCCCATGTGGCAAACACAGAGCATGAGTATGACTGACAGTTTCCAGCTGCAACTCTGATGTCTACTTTTATGACGACAATTAGTCCTAAAATCTTGAAAAGCCCCAACAAGCTAAAGACAGAAACATTTTAAAGTGCGTTTTGAAACTGAAGTTTCCAACACTAAATTAATCTGACTAATGCACATATATGTGACTCCTCTTCAAAGTCACAGTCACAAAATTTTCAGATATTAACACAGATCCTCACTGCCGGACCAGGTGATGTGACGGGCCTCCACGTGATCCTCCCCTAGATCTAGTGCTGGGCACTAGAGGCCCTGGAATGTCTTGCCTTATCGGCCCCAAGTTTCCACAAGAAGGGTTCAGGATCCTCTTCATTGGTTCCAGAGCCACACTGTGCAGTCGTGTGCACCCAGAGCCGGGGGATAGGTGGGGGAGTGGTAGACGTGGCATTGGGACTGAGGGCACCCCCACAGTGGCTCTGCAGGGCAGCAAGGGCACAGGACTGTGAAGAGGAGGTCATGGCCAGTGGGTCTGCAGCCTCTGCTTGCACTTGCTGGGAAAATAAAATTTTCAGAGAAGAGATGACTTTTTTTGAGACAGAGAGAAAGAATGAGGGGGTAGGGAAGAAGAGAGAGAGAGAGAGAGAGAGAGAGAACCCAAGCAG
Source organism: Cryptoprocta ferox (assembly GCA_028646485.1). Lineage (NCBI taxonomy): Eukaryota > Metazoa > Chordata > Mammalia > Carnivora > Eupleridae > Cryptoprocta > Cryptoprocta ferox. The sequence continues at coordinate 128,949,281 of CM053576.1, read as the reverse complement.
GCTCCACGCTGTCAGCCCAGAGCCTGACATGGGGCTCCATCTCATGAACCATGAGATCACGACCTGAGCTGAAACCAAGAGTTGGACACTCAACCGACTGAGCCACCCAGGTGCCCCAAGAATTGACTTTTAATCACACTAATATATAAAAGGTTAAGTGCCGAGTAGAGGCTGAGGACTTGGGCTCAGCTAATGATCAAGCAGATGTTCCAGAAAGCCACGGTGGCTGAGGTAGGTCACAGAGTCCAATCCTGCGTCATACAAAGTGTGAGCTGCCAGCTCCAGGAAATGGGACTAGCTGGGCGTCTTGCATGATGGTGGTTACTGATTACAGGGGTGAGGCTTGTTTACAGCCAGCTAGGACTCTCCCACCTGCCGGCAGCCTGGGCGCTCATCCACTTTATTAGCTCAGTGCCTCTAGAGGAGAATCTTTTCCTCCAGGGGCCTCAGCTTCCTCACCGTTCTCCTGGGGATAATGGGCAGACAAGGCCACAGCCATCACAAGCAGAACGATGGCAATCTAGTTCATGATTTGGGAAAGTGACTTAACCTCGATGAACCCCAGTTTCCATGTTTGTAAGACGGGATGCTAATAGTATTATTATCCATCTTATAACACCACCATGTGAGTTAAGTATGAGTCAGTGTAGCAAGGACCTCTCAAAATGATTAGCCCATGGCAGACACTCAATAAATGTTATTGACCCAACCTTGACTCTACAATGTGTATCTTACACAGGGGCCATCTCCCTTCTGTCTACACCTAACCCACGTCCCATCGTTCCCTGATTTCCCTGATTTATGCCACCCCCAAAACAAAATATTTCTCCTTACTCTGGTTTTTTAATTGCTAGAATGTCACGTGCATTGTTACACGTCTTGACTTTTGGGCATGAAATTCTTCACACGATTGCAATCGGTTTATGTATTCATTTGACACGAACAAATGTTTAGTTTAGTAGTCAATAATTAAACTGTTTTTTAAAAATTTTTAGTGTTTTCAATGAATCCTATGACTTTCTTCCCCCCCCCAAAAAAAAAAACAAAAAAGAAGAATGGATGGCCTTTCCCTTGACCTTTTACTTAAAAAAGATTTCCTTCTTCCTTCATAATAGTTAAAGGAAAAGGCTTCTTAATATCACTATGAATTATTTAACTGAGGAACTACCACCACAGGCACAGCAGGAAAAATTGTCCATAAACCTCACAAAGATGCAAGAGCCCTAACCCCCACTCACGGCGTCATGAATTTTAATGAGTTCAGGGAGTGAGCGGGGCGGCGTGGGAAGAGCATGTCTGTATTTCCGACCCCCAGGGAAGGCATGGGGATTTTTGCTCACGCCCCTAATCCATACCAGAGGCTCAATCAATACCAGTGGATCCCTTATCACCATTAATTGATCCAGAGAAAAGTCTCCCTGCTTTCAGTTGTGTAACAAAACAGCCAACATTTACATGGTGGACGGGGGTTTTAGCAAGGTTATAACTTCCTGGATCAGGGATGTTGAGAAATGTAACTACAAACACATGACCTTGGAGGACCCACTGTCACTTAAGAGCATTAAGGTGGTGATCGCCCTCCATGCTGCTGTCCAGCTTCTCTCACGAGCATGGTGGGTGCAGACAGGGCTGTGGGGAAGGAAGCAGTGTGGTGCTTGGTGGATCCCCGGGGACCAACCAGGAGCGCTTGCTCCCCGACCCCCACACACACCAGGAGATGTCAGGAGCATCACAGAGCCAGCCTGGCGCCCTGCGTAGTTTATCCCTGAAAAAGTGAAGTCACAACACCTCCTGCTCGTCCTCCAAACTGCCGAGAGCACAGATAAACAGGAAGCAAATGAAGGTTCATGAAATGGAACGTGCTCTGCGGGACAAGGCGGAAGGTGATTTACAGAGACTGGTGGAGACGCTCCCTGTGCTCAGGACACAGCGTCACGGTGTTCTATCATCGTCATCGTCATCGTCAATTCATATTTAAGACTGAAAATACAAAGGCAAAAAAAAAGTCAAGTATCTTGTTACAACATGGCCAGTAAATGAAGGAGCTGAGATTCAAAACCGAGTCCCTCTAAATGCAACTCATGCTCTCCACTCAGTCGTTCCACCAACAGGCTGGGTGGTCTGAAAGCACATGGAGGCCTGAAGTGATAAGACCTGAGTCAATGTCTCATTAACAGAACTGGCATAGACACAGTCTCCTGAGATACAGGACCCCGCAGTCCGCTAGGGTTGTATGCCATCCGTCGGATTAAACACTAAGACACTGTTGGGAAAGGGTTCTATTTCCAGATTCTATTTTTTTAAGGGACGTAGCAAACGTCTGTGGGCCTCAGTCTTCAGAGTCACGGAGACAAACAAATGAAAAACTGTAAGCAGTCTTGGGGGCTTACCATGTGGCGGAACCATTCTTCACGCTGTCTACATCCAACTACTGAATCCCCCCGGCGACCCCGCAGGTCATTCTTGTGACATGGACAAGACAAGTGAGGTGCAGAAATGCGAAATAGTTTTCTTGTGATCACAACTTAGTGTGTGGTGATGATAGCAGATTTCACCTCACATGATAGATAAAGTCCCTGTATCTCTAAAAAATATACATTTTTAATTTTCCCCAAAAGAAGATTAAAAGTTTAAAATGAAAAAGAATCTTATTGTGTAAGTGTATGATAATGTATCTATACGAATAACATTTACCTCCATGGATTTCTAGAAAATTGGTGGAAGCTTAAATTATATTATTTACTTATATACGTAATTTCAAATGACTTTTCTCAAGTATTTACATTTGAGTGTATTTGTGAGTGTGGTGAAGACAGCATCCTGCTGTAGAGATTGGAAAAAGTGTTCTAGAAAGAATTTAGTATTATGCATTAAAAAGCTGATATTTTTTCACTTCTACAGATGTAGATATCATCATAGTTATTGGAAAAATAATAACTATAGTGAAAACATTTTAAAAGCCCAAAAGGTTGATTAAATACAATGCTGTTTGTTAAAAGCAAAGCACAGAGTTGTATGTTTAGTATGATATAAATTATAAAAGATATATATTAATATGAGCAGAAGAGAAAAAAGACTGTAGAACCACACCAAAGTTTTAATAGTTGTTAGGTTTTTTTCTTCCTGAAAAGGGGGATTATGGAATTAAAAATGTTTCTTTCTCTTATTTTAATCTCCAAAATTTTTGTCATGTATTTTTATGATAAGAAAAGAGCTTATTTTAAAATAAGAATAAAATGCATATAGTGAGAATATAATATTTTCACATTTATTAGATTAGGATGTGCTCATAAGCATTGATCGCACCTGCTAGCGTTAGGAATCCGTGCCTTGAAAAGACTGCAGTGAAAGTCCGGCTCTGACAGCGTCCACAGGGCAGGGGGATGGGAGGCCACCCAGCAGTGTCAGAAATTCAGGAACCACAATTAATATCTGTGTCTGTAAATGTGGATGATTACGTGGTCTCCTTCACTTTATTACCTTCTGCTCTGATTCTGGCGTATCTCCCACTAGGGATTACCGTGATAAAAGACCCTGATTCTTGTTTTCCGAGTATCTGTGCGACCTGCCCAGTGGCCCCAAGTGTACCCAGGATCCCAGGTGGTGAGAACTCCTCTGGGGGCTCTGATCTGATCAGGGGTGGGCTTGGGGAGGTCCAGGGCAGAGGGGAGGACAGCTCTGGGAGTGGAGTCCAGAGAGCAAGCCACCCGTAGGGAAGGAGGAAGCCTTCCCTGGCCATGTAGTTGTCCATGGACATTGGCCCTGGGGAGGCACCTCTCTCAAGGTCCATCTGTATCTCGACCCCAACAACCACAAAAACTGCCCTTCTTGTTTTGAAGAACTATGGTGACAAGTCCAACAATTCCATTTTCCACCCTTTTCTACGTGTGTCTGGACGCACGTATATGTCCATCCCATCAATGTAAATACCATGTCAAGAAAAGTAGCCAAAATATCCTAAGACATCCATACACTGCCCCTTATGTATAGAATGTGGCCAATTTAAATAAGGAACATTATTTTGAACATGGAGATGATTCTTACTGTAGCCTTACAATTTCTTTGTAGTCATAAAAATCCAAGGATAAAAAGACGATAAAGAATTCTGCCCGGCTGAGGGATTCTGTCTCATTTTCAATACGCTTAATGGGCCATTCAGGTAACAGCCTGAAAGATGTCACTGTAACTGAACGTGTGACCAGTGACAGGGCCTTGGTCTTTCTCTGCCATTGTGATTAGAGTCGAAATCTACCACTGTTCAGCATTATCGCTGGCTTCCTCACCCACGGAGCTCTCCTGACCCCTTCCAGCTCTTAAGTCCCACTAAATACACAGAGCATGAACCCTCTGCCCTTTGTAACGAGGAAATTCCTGAAACGCAAGAAGGAGTATTCAGAAGTCCCTCTAATTTGTAAATGCTGTTACTAAAACGCATTGAGCAGGCAGAACAATCAATACAGTTGAGCGTATCAAAAATAGCAAAGCATTAGTGGAACAGATTCTATATTTGGGATCTGGGGACAAAGTGCAGAATTTTGTGTGAACGTCGGTGATCCAGATTCTTCTGCAGAAGTACCCTTTTGTGTGTGTTTCTGCGTTGCATTTAGAAATACTAAGGCTTGTGGACAATGTGTGTCAGCTTCGTATCTGTATTGATTTTTTATTCTTTGTGAATTGAATGTGAATATAAATAAAGCCTTGACCTTCATATTAAGAGCCCTACCAAAAGCTCCTTTTGTTTGCAAAGGCTATCGCTAGGTTTCCCTATCTGAAGCTCCAGTGTGAGTAGGACATAAAAAAAGCCCACCGTTTTCTGTTAGAAATTCAGAAAAGCCTTTCATTTCTCTTTCTTTAAATATAAACTCTATATAACTTCTGTCAAAAGCGAAGAAAAGCCCAGTGGGTACCTGAGCTGTGGCAATATTTCCCCGGCCAAGAATATGAATGTGCATTCAAAAGCATTACGCCCTGTGCTGGGTGTGCTGGGTGGGGGAGGGGGGGTCTGGACGAAAGATCAGAGCCTCTTTCTGATCACATCAGTAGCGATGCCAGAACCTTGATATTGATTTTTTTATTATTACTTTTTTTTTTTTGCATAATAACATCTAATTGGATACTTAACTTGGAATGAAAGGTTGAAGGTAAGGGAGATAGAGAAAGAGGAATGAGAGAGAGGGAGGGAGGAAGGAAAGGAAGAACAGATGGAAAACCAAGGCCTGAAAAGCAGAAACAGTGGAAATGTTGCAGCTAGTATTTTATAGACTCTCCTTTGTGTTCAACCACAAATACACAAACAGTGCACTCACTTGACTGGACCTAAACAGACAGGGAAGTGGGTGTTCAAAAGAGCTTCGTTGTTTTGGAAAAAACTTTCAGGTTTTATTTAAGGTGTTTAGGAAAATCTGAATTGCATTCAAAACTAGAGACAGAGCTCGAGAGGTCCTATAAGCGATTAATAGCGATGAAAATGGTGCCTGGCAGCCCAGCCCAGACCCTGGCTTTGTACTTCCTGCTGTGCACAGCTCTGTGAGTCACACTTCTCATCAGACACCACGCTCGTCATTCAGATTAAATAACTTTGCACAAGGAAAGTGCTGAGAGTACTACCCGAGTTATCAGTGCCCAGTAAATGTTAGCTGTTATTATCACTGTCCAATTACCAAGAAAAATCCAGAAGTTCAATGAAACCTCACTGATTCACTGGGGATATGGAGGGAAGTCTGAAAAAGTAATAATTCTGATTAAGAAAGGACTGTGATTTTATATTGTTACACGCATATGTATGAATTATGTGTATACTAGTATATTACACAGAATCATAGAATTATATTTAGGCAACTTATTTATATTAAGTTATTTGTATTTATAATACAAAATATTATATATTTATACTTATATATTTATATAATTGGATTTACATGTATGTTATGAATATATACGCTTAAAATATCTACGTGTGTTTAATAACCTGGGTTTATAGGTAGTGTGTAACTTACCACATGAAACTAATTTAGGGAGCCTTTAAACGATATGGAGGCAAATGAAAGTTCCAAAAATTCTTGAGAGTGATTTTTCAAATAATTAATTATTTCATAATCGTTTTCACTGTGGCGATAAATTCACCTGAGCATGCTTTGAGAACAGTTTCACCAGCTAGTGTAAACATGGTCTCAAGTTCCAAATGACTGTAGACTTCATAAATCCACCTTCTTTCCACATTAGCTGCTGGTTAAAGGCAGCGAAATCCTAGCGGAGGGTTACAGGCTGGAGGTAAGAGTGAACAGCCAGACGAGGACCGCACACTGGGCTGGGCCAGTGATGATTGGCCAGAGAGAGAATCTAGAGTTATTGATTTCCCTCCCCTCCTCGTCCTGTCTCTCCCTCACCTCTGGCCCTCCTTTGGTTCTCCTTTTCTTGTATCTTCCGTCCTTCCCTCCCTCCACTCTTTCCTAAATGTAAATTAGCTGCTACATGCTCTGGGGTAACCAGGGAAAAGAGAGAAGTCTTCGCAGAGGAGGTGACATCTGACCTACAATATATTAGAATATATTGTAATTTAAGAGAAATCCTATCATGAACTCCACAGTTTAAGAGGCCAGTAATAAAAAAAAAATCCTTCCAGTTAAATTCTAACACACCGTCAATACTGTCAATTTTACAGCACATTTCAAATTCAGGAATCTTGGCATGTAAACAAACAAAAAAACGTTAAAAATGAATTTCTGTAGGAGAACGTCGTCTGTCAAAGCAAGGAAACAAGGGTAGCCAGCCTCCTCCCTCAAAACTGCTGCCAGGATGGTTTTCTAGAACAGTCCACAGAGTCCCACTCAGACTGCCTGAAGGTAGCTCTGCACGAACGCATTCTGGATGACAATTGTCCATTTGCACGTCTGTGTCCTCTGTTAGCCTGTAAGTAGTTTGGCAGAAAGTTGCACTATTTGAGTGCCTTTACTATGGGTTCCGGTAAAGGGAAAGAACATTTGCATAGAACAAAAATATTGTCAACTGTTCATTTAGCTGGATCAAAAATTATGGTTTATTGCCTAGTGAATGCTGAAACAACACGAAACAGTGTCAGAAAATTTGTGACTTTGGACTTGCACGTATGGCCAGGATGCAACAGCAGGGATCAGACTCACTCTCTGATATAAAAAATAACCACAGTGGAGGCTGTTTTTGAAATAAGGCTTTCAGGACACTGTGCATCAGGCAGCGAAAGACGGGGGTCCCTGAGAGGCGGGAGACAGATTCTGTGGGCCCTAGGATTGCTGGGTGTAGAGCCTGCACATACTTTCAGGGCTGAGTTCAGGGAGGGGGAAGCCAGGCAGAGGACTCCAGACACCTGGGGACACTAAGCGGCTCAGACATCAGGGATGAATGTTGCGTAGGAGAACACTACACTGAAGGAGCCCCAGAATCTGCCAGAATCCGTAGAAGGTCTTTCATTTATGGTGGACACAGAGCAGCACGTGCACCCGTGCAAACGCCTGGAGGCAAAGAATTGAGGCACCAAAAAGATGGAGGTGACAGTCCCCTGGGTTCACACAGGACTGGAGTGAATAGTGCCTGTTCCCCCAGCTAGCATCCCCTCCTGACTCGCAGAGCGCTGGGTGATGGAGACCCAGCGCCTCGCCTCAGGTGGGGAATACTTTTTCTACCCAGGGCACTGCTCTGTTCTCACATAACAATCGTAGGAGCGATTCACCCAAAATGTATGTTAAAAATAAAAGAAACTAAAGTTTGGGGAAAGGTCTAATTTGGTAAACTCATATTACCAGATTCAAGACGTATTATAAAGCTGGAGGAGTTAAGGCAGTGTGGTATTGAAAAGTAGATGACGCATAGATCAACGGAGAAGAACGGAGTCCAGAAATCAATCCAGACGTACACGGACAATTTATTTTTGACAAAGCTTCAACCCCTAACTTGATGGAGGACGGTCTTTTCAATAACTGAGTGCTGAATGATTGGACTTTACGGGTAAAAATATAAAAACAGCAAACCACCCCTAAACCTCTGTCACTCCATAAATTAAATGGACTCAAAACAGATTATAGACTTAAATGCAAAGCATAAAACCGCAACACTTCTCAAAGAACACAGAGACTTTGAGTCAGACAGAAGTTTCTTAGCTCTGTCATGAAAAGCGTAACACATGAAAAAATACGTTAGTTAAAAAGCTCTGCTTTTGAAAGACAGTATTAAGAAAAAGAAAAGACAGTCTGAGAGAAAACATTGCAAAACATGTGTCTAAAAAAAAGGTCTGTATCTGTAATATGTAAAGGTCTCTCAAAAATCAACAATAAGAAGATCAAAAATCCAACTTAAAAATAGTCAAAAGGATTTGTTCAGAAACTTCACCAGAGAAGATGTACTAATGGCAAAGAAGCGCGTGAGGAGGGACTCCATGTCTACAGTGATTAAAGAAATCCACATTAAAGTCTGTGAGATGCCGTTGCATTTACTCTTTCTGTTTATGTACTTCAGTTACTGACAGTGATGTTTTCTTGAATCCCTCATTACATTTATTCCCAAGTGTTTCATAATTTTTATTAATTTTATCTCCCATTGCTGTTGCTAGTATATAGAATAAGTTCTATAAATCTTGCAATGCTATAGAGCCATCCCCCTCATTACTCAAACATGCATTGTCTTATCTTGCATACACATATGTCCTAAACCTACATCACAGTGTGATAAGTTTTGATTTTAAGTAGGCATGTCATTTTATACAAATTTATTGAAGTCCGATATTTAAAACATGAAATATGATGAGGTTTGTCATCTGCATGTATTTTTAAATCAGCAGCACGATCCAGATTTCCACAGTTGAATATTTCCATCTTACCCCCAAATACTTCTTTTGCCTCTTTCCAGCCCACACCTTCCTCCAACACACCTTCAGGAGACCACTGACCCTATTTGCTGTCATGATAGATTAGTTTGCATATTTCTAGAATATCAAATAAATGTAATCTTTTATTTTTTTTGGCCTGGCTTCTTTCACTTAGCATAATAATTTAAAGGTTTATCCTTGTCCATTGATGCATCATGACTTGATTTTTTTCCTGAATAGCATTCTATGTAATAGGTGATATGCATGTTCTATGTAATATGTATATATTTACTATGTAAATGTATGTATATACTATGTGATATATATAGTACGATTATGTAATATACATACTACGTATATATATATATACACACACACATATATGCTACTTTTTGTTTATCCATTTGCCTGTTTATGGACATTGGGGTTATTCCAGTGTGACTCTTTCAAGCAAAGCTGCTTTGCACATTTGTGTATAGTCTTTGTGGAGACATGTGTTTCTAATTCTGTTGGGGAATTTCTAGTATATACTGGACATTGTGTTTAACTTTCTAAAGAAATGGTAAACTCTTCTCCAAACTGGCTGAAAAAGCTTTCAGGCTGTAATTTCAGGCTGACTGAGAGGTCAGGTTTCAGTATAACTGAAATATAATATATAAATTTAATATAATGTCATTCTTTTGCTGATAATCTATATTTTAATGTCAGCTTACTTTAATGACTTCCTTTTAGCCCAGATGTCCTACAATATCACTATAATTTTTGAAAATTTTGGGGAGAATATATTGGATATCTTAACTCTGAAGATTGGTGTCTTTCATCAGTTCTTAAAATAATCAGATTTTCTCTGACTATTTCCTTTTGCTCATTCTGGACCTTATCTCCCTCAGTTGCTCTTACCAGATCTAATTTTTATTTTCCCACTGTAATTTCAATCTCATTTGATCTGTTATTTTTTTGCTGTAATTCTCATTTTACTATTTTTTTGCAATTTTTTTGATTTATAATTTCTTCAAATCTATCTTTCTGTTTGCTAATTCTCTTTTCAGTTGGGTCTAATCTCATGTTCAACTTTCTTATTTATATCGAATGCCAATTATTATATATTTTCAGATTCTGTTTGGTCCCTTCTTGAAATCTTTTGCAAAATTCTTGATAGTTTCATGTGGTTTTATCAGTTTTCCAGAACAATTTTCTTAACCAATTATTTAATACTCTACATATGACAATTCTGATATCTATTTTTGTAGCACAAATTGTGTTATTTCTCCTTTCTGATGACCTTCTCTTTCTACATATATTTAGGGATTCTTGATTAGGAGTCCATGTTCTTTGAGATTTTATCTGGGAGGAGTCTCTGAACCATGGTAACTGCTTTTTCCTGGAGAGGCATTTGGTATGCTCTGTAAGGTGACCAGAGGCTCCACATCTCACTTTTCCCCCACATCTCCTTTGAGTGTCCAGCCCAACTACTGCCACAGGTCACCCAGGACAGGCGGAAACTTCCGGGACCAATGTCAGACCCAGGGCTGGCTGGCTGCCCAGATGAAAGCTTTCTTGGCACACCTGCATCTCCATTCCATTCACCTGACTTTTCAGGCAGCATGTTCATGGATAAAATATAAACATAGAATTATTTTCCAGTAGTGTTTCCCCAACCGTGTTGCGAGAGAAGAAAATCCTTGTTTCTTAAGTCCATAAAATATTAAATAAGTGGTTTAATGGTCTAGACCCTAGACTACAATAAGCTTTCTCATGCTTTGAGCCTCTCAATAATACCTTCTCACTATGGCAATAGAGGTCACTTGGCCAGTGGAAACTAACGTGGGGGAGTATATACCTATACACATATGCTATGGCATGTCCTAGATTATTTCTCTCCAGTAGAGCTGTTTAAGAGAGATGGTATGAAGGGATTACAGGTTGTTTTTGGACAACTATTGAAAGACCTTGAACTATTACAAACATGTTGTTATGGTTTGAAGGTCTATGTCCTCTCAAAATTCATATACCTTAACCTCATTGGGATGGTATTTGGAGGCAGGATGTTGAGAAGTGACCAGTGTTACATGAGCTGCTGAAGGAGGGGCCCTCGTGATTGGATGAATGTCCTTATAAGGAAAGGACGAGCCACCAGAGGTCTCTTTCTCTGCCATGGAAGGACAGAGAGAAAAAACAGCCCTCTGCAAGATGGGAAGAAGGTCCTCAGACCAGAACCCAACTGTGAGAGCACTTCGATCTCTGACTTCCAGCCTCTGGAGACATGAGAAAATAAATGTCTGCTGTGTAAGCCTCCTGGTCTGTGGTGTTTATTGTAGCAGCTCAAGCAGACTCATTCACAAGTGAAAGCTCACAGATATGGAACCAAGAAATACTAGTGGAGGGTAAAAAGGTGGCATATGGCAGAGGAAGAAACTAACATCATAGTCAGGCAAGTTGTGTCCACACTTACCAGCGTCCACCCAGCCCCGTGAGTGGGGGGCCTCTTTCCTTTCCAGCTCCCAGATTTGCCACCACAGAAATTGTTGAACAAGCTTGTCTCCTGATTCCCTTCCCTCTCTGATACTTCATGATACCAAGAAAAAAAAAAATCCCGCACAACAGACTTCTATTTGAGAGTTACACTACTTTGATTTATTATTTATTATGGGAACCTTGAACATTCTTTTCCAGACAGGTAGCTGACATCATGTCAGAAAGGTAGGGTTAAATGGCCTAATGCTGAAGAAAAAATCAGCCTCAGAAGGAAGGCAACATACTCCTGCCGAACCCTGTCCTGCTCAGCCTGAGACTGAAGTAGAAAGGGCCACACCAGGCAATGGTAAGGCAGCAGACGGCCCACAAAAGCCTCAAACAGCCTGTTGCAGATCAAAGGAACAAAATCCCTTGTGATTTCTAAGCCGCTCATGTCTTCTGTCCATCATCGCAGATGGGGACAAGGTACTTGTTGCAGATGCTCTCAAGTCCATCCATGAAAATAGGGTATGAAGTGACCGGTGTTTTAGTGGATGTGCTCAGAAAGCAAATGGCGTGGGATGTTGACACATTGTTCAGTGTCTTCTAATCTGTAATATGAAAGAATCTGTTGACTTCAGATGAATTCTAAGTCACACTTGTGTTTTAATACAGAGTTCGCTCAGGGTTGATACAAGATCCCAGGTGGATTCATTGCTGAGGTTGGCCCAGTTCTCTGGCAGTGGAACCCGGACTCCAGTCAAGGTCTGTTAAGACTCAGTGTGGCGTGCTTGTGAAATATCTGGGTCACCTTTAATTACAGGACTCTATTGCTGGGCAGGTCGTGATCAACTGGAGTTTAAAATTGGCAACACACAATTAGGCCACAAAGACTGTGACCACTAGCTCTCCGAGTCTCCATATTTTATTTCATTTATACTAAGTTACTGGTGTTATCATTTATCAGGTCACTGAGGAGCCTACGTTTAGTCCTAAGACATACACAGACTGCCAACATTTCAGCCCTGTTTGCTCTCAGATGATTACTGTCTCATTTTACAGAGCTGAAGAATAAGTACAGTATAATGTAAATATGTAAGAAAACACATAAACCATGCATTTGTAGTCTGACTACCTGGGATTGGAACCCAACAGTAATCCCCGGCTAAGTGATTTAGAAAACATTACTTATCTTCTGTGACATTACTCAGTTATATAACAGAGATAATGATACTGATATTTTAAGTTAATGTTAGTGTAGATACCAAACAAGGCACCAGAGAAAAACAGATATTCACACACATTAGTTCCTTTGTTAGTTACCCCTGCTGCCATAATTCTTCATCACAAATAATCGCAATGCCTAGTGGATTGACACCATGCACATTTGTTGAGCTCAGGAGTCTGGATCAGAGATGTTGACTGGGCTCTTCTAGAGGGTTCTCTTGATCTTGACTAGGCTCAGCCATATGTCTGGTAATCAGCTGGACAATCAGCCATAGGTCTGGTAATCAGCTGGTAATCTAGGACAGCCTTTTCTGGGATAACTGTGAAATCTGACTCAGTCCTATGTGTCTCTCACCACTAGCTGGTGACCCTAAGCTTCTTCCACAAGACCAAGCATGAGGAAAGGCAAAGTCCTCATGGCCCAAATGTATACCTGTGCACGGTCACTGCCACTGCATTACATTGGCCACAGCGGGTCATATGACCACCAAGAGTCACGTCTGGAAAGAGAGTCAACTCTTTCATGAGAGAACCACAAAGATAAATAGCCCAGAGAATGGAAAGAGGGAGGGGTGATGTCCTGAGGCCATTAATGCAGTGAATCTACCTCTGCCTTTACTCTGGGCTTCCTTGTGACTTGGGTTTGGAAATGCTGTTTGTCTTAATCATTCAGCCACAGCAGCCATTTCCGTTTGTCCACTACACCATCTATCTACAAGCACGCATGCACTTGAGGGAAAGCAATTGATTTTAAAACAGCATTTAAGAATTAAAGCTTTCTGATAATCTCTGTATGGTACGAAAGCAGAGAAGAATATGCAAGCCCCAGAATTCCCAAAGCCTCTAAATTGTGTATGCTCATTTATGATTATTTATTTATTTCAGGATATCCCAATTATTTCCTTCAGTCTCTGATGGTCTAGTGGCCTCTTCTGATGCTCTTTCATAAGCAAGATGTGCCATGACACCTGGGCACAGTGTAATGATGGCAGCTACAAATTCCCAGCCAGCCAAGTGAATGTGGGCTGTCTTTGTCTCTCTGCTTGCCCTTCTGCAAGACCTTCCCCAGCTGAATAGCAGCTACTCCTCTCCTGACTGGAATAGGGTGTGCCTAAGCTTTCGCTCTGAGTAACCCTCTTTAAGAATATATGACATTGTGTTCTTGCCTTATTTAGCCTGTAAATTCTCCCCAGCTCTATGTTTGCAATTCATATCCACGTTCCACTACCATTTTCTGTCCTTTAGTGCGATCTTTTTCATTTCCCCTCCCCGCATCCTGCTCCACACGCAGGCAGATTGTTGTCCCCTAATACCTGGTAGATTGACAGCTTGCCCTACATGCACCACAGCATTTTCTTTGACTTCTTTGCTCATGCCATGCCCACTTCTGCATGCCCACGGGGTTCAAATAGTCATTCCAGCACTCTTTCCTTCATTTCTTCTTTCCTACTTATCCTCTTCTGACTTTCATTCTAGAATGTGTGCCTTGTAGAAGAGTCACAGAGGGAAGGAGTCTAGAGGGACCTGGAACAGAAGACACTGGACTCAGCGTCTTTCTATTCCTAGAAACCTTTGTTTGTCTTTAGGTAAGAGAGGCTTCATTGAACATTTGGTTTCATCCTTCTGCATTAAAATGCCACCTAATTTAATGATGGGGATAAGGTTTCTTTTAACAGTTTTATTGAGAAATAATTAATATATCATACAATTCAAATACTTAAATTGTACAATTAGATTGTTTCTAGCGTATTTATAAATACGTGCAACCATCACCAGACAATTTATTTAACACTGTCATTAGCTCACAAAGGAGCTTTATATCCCCTAGTTAATTCCCTTTCTACGCTCCCACCCAGACAACCCAGGCAGAAAACCTCTAATCTATTTCCTGTATGTATAGATTTCAAAGGGAATAAGCTTTAAAGACCACTTATAGGGAAAAGCATAGTATAAGATATCCTTGAAATTCCTTTGGATTGTCCTTAAAATATAATACAGATAGACACATCGATACGGCAAGTTGGACAACAGCATAGCATTTCTCAATAAAGTCAACATAGCCAAGTTTGGCTCTAGGATTGGAAAAGACAGCTGCTTACTCAAGTGACTCTTAAATGAGCTAGTTGGCTTGTGTTTAGGGATCATGATCTTAAAAATAAATGACGTTATATGGTAGAAACTCAACTTGGAAAGATACACAGACACAGGGAGGCACTGCGGAGAGGGGATTCAGGGCTTCTGCACGCTCCCTTTAGGGCATCCCTTAGTCAATGCAATGCCAGGGACACTATCATTACCGTCTCTCTTTCTCTCCAGCTCTCTCCCTCTTTTCTTCTCCATCCTCACCTAGCATGAAAAATCTTAAGTTAATTGCACAGTATCTCCAAAAAAGTTGATTCATCTGAGAAGAGTTTGAACCAAAGCCAGGCACATCAGTCCCCTTCCCCTGACCTTTCTGAATTGAGGAAGGTGAGGTGGGAGAAGCAGACTGGTGACAAAACTTTGAGATACGAGGTGTGTGACTTGCTAACATTACCTTATTGACTTTTCCAATAAGGTAATGAAGTTATTGCAAGGAATGGGATTCACCTGGAAAAATAACTAGGAATGAGAGATGGAGAACAGGATCCGGTGATATTGGAGTCCCTCATCCTATGCAGGACATTGCTCTTCCCTCAGTTTGGTTGATGCAAGCCAGTGTGTCTCCTCTATTTTCCTGGCATTCCAGTTGGATTCTGAACCTTGAAACCCATCCAAAATCTTCACTAATACAACTGTGATTTATACATTGTTAATGTCTCCTTTTTAAGCAGATGTAAAACGTTGTGTCAAGATATAATGAGAGTTTTCAAAAGGTCTGGTATTCATTTGCCAAAAGTCAAGATCACTCCTTAAAGACAAAACTAACATCAGTTGTATTGCAATAGATTGCTTCACACTGAAAGAAGTTCTTAATATTTCATAGAGTGAGGTATATACGTAAGTCATGTTTAAGGTTTTGATCCAGAGAGGAAGGTCCTAGGGATGTAAAAATGAATATAGCTGAGTTTTTGTCCTCAAAGAGCTCACAGGCAAGTAGTGATAATACACATGCAAACAGAATTTTTAAAGCAATGTGATAAATGGAATATTTCATATAATTTAAAACACTATGTCCCACTGGCACATAATATTTTGGCAAAATTTACTTCCTTACCTTGCGTTGAAAAACAAAGGATATTTACTTTGTTTTGTTGTACAAATATGTGATTATATTTTTACAGACTACATCTCTGTGCCTCACATGTACTCTCTTACCGAGAGCGTCTTATTCTCTGAGGTCCATGTTTTGCTGCCCAGGCCTTGGCCAGCAGAGGGGTCACTGCTGGTTAACACACACATTTGATAGGCCTGTGCTTAAATTCCATTAACCAGCAGAAAGACTCTGGATAAGATATTTCCTCTTGGTGTCTCATTTTATTTAAAAGTCAGAGATACTAAGGTAACGATGCCTAGGACGTCGACTGGCCAAGAAGATTGGCTGCCATATTGGGTGGCATCTAAACGTTGGCCTCTCTGGGTCCCCAAATTTCTCAGCGTTTCAGAGTTCCTGTCATCTTTAATAATTAAATTATAGTGGATCTGGTGCCTAAATCATGAAGAGTGAGAACCAAGCAATCTATTTGGTGTTGTCTTATCTCCTCACCTTTTAGACTGTGCTCTACGATTTGACTTTCCCACCCCAACTGGGCCTGCACATGTTTCGGTGGATGCCAGCCATGATGTCTGCATTCCTCACCCCACCTCCGCCACCAATGTTTGGGTAGAAGGGAGAAGTATGGCGGTTTTTCCTTTCCCCGTGTGTGACAACATCCTCCCCACCCTCGTTCTGCTTCCAGGCCCCCGCCTCTGCCCACATCTGCCACAGACACACACAACAAAGAGAAGGTGCTCTGTTTGCTTCAAATACTGGTTTCCTTCCTCGACTCCACCCCCCTTTGCTAAAGCATCTGTAAGGAGAAGACCCCCACATTCCCTCCTGGACAGGGCGTGTGGGAAGACAAAGCACTTCTTTATCCCAGGGATTCAGAAAGTTGTCAGCCCAGGGGTGCCTGGGTGGCTCAGTCTGTTCAGCATCTGACTCCTGATTTCAGGTCAGGTCATGATCTCACAGTTCATGAGGTCGAGCCTCATGTAGGCTCTGTGCTAATGGTGTGGAAACTGCTTGGCTTGGGATTCTGTGTCTCCCTCTCTCTCTGCTCTTCCCCTGCTCACGCTCTGTCTCTCTCGCTCTCAAAAATAAATAAACATTAAAAAATTAAAAAAAGGAAAAGATAGAAATTGTCCTCACAGTAGAATACCTATTATGATTTTTTAAAACGCAATTCCTTTTTTTCTGCAAAATTAATAAGTACGTAAAAATGTCATGGAAGTCTGACCTTAGTTATCCCTTGGTTAAAGTGTCTCTGTTTCCAAGTCCTCCGGGAATGCTTTACTTGCCAAACTCTTGCAAATCCCCAGACACAGTGGGAAATACATGTTTCACGGTGTGGAGGTCTCGTGGTTGGAACGATCAGGTGATATATGGTCATCAAGGAACCAGAAAAGGGAGGAAGAGGACACAATGCACAGTCTTTGATGAATGTGCAAAAGTAGACCTCAAAAACAGAAGCAGAAATCAATGTGCAGCCACCCTGACCTGTGGCCAAGGGGAGCTCGTAAGGAGGAAGTGGAAAGGCCTGGCTTCCAGAGAGGCCTGTATCTAGTTCTGGATATTGCTAATATCAGCGAACATCTTCTCCTTAGGAAGGGAACTGGCTTAATATCTCAACTGTTGAAGCAAGACTGCAGCCAACCTACTTTAGCCAGGATCAGCCGTTTTACCAAGAAAACTGGACAGAAAGGGATACTTTGTGGAAAGAGCTTCTTAGCACATTATCCCCACCTGCTAAGGTCCCTTTCTTCTTTCCAGATGTGTGCCTACCGTGGGGTCCCTTCCTCCACAAATCCACAGTCCAGCGAAGGGTGACACACTGAAAACTCAAGTTTATACGTGGTATGAGAATTACTTAAATCACCCTGGATTATTGAAAATCAGCCTGATGTGATGGTGGAGATGGGGAAATCCTCTCGGGTAGGTAATGATATTTGGGCTGAGCATTGAGTAGGAGTGTAGGTGCAGGCTGGAGGAGTTAGGAGTGTAGTAACTGTGTAGGAGTTAGGTGGGCTAGAGGCTCCTAGAAGGTGTCCAAGAATGGAGTGGGCCTTTGTAACGCATCAATAGGTGAGAAAGCTCTCCTGGGTCCTGAGTTTGTTGGCACTGCTGAAGACAGAGCGCGTGAGGATGTGACCAGACACGGGGCTGAGGAAGCAGGCATGGGCTGGACTGTGAGGCCTGGTGACTTCGTCATCTCGAAGAGCCTGTGTTATCAGCAAGAGAACCCAGGTCTTGGAAACTTATGGAAAAGTCAAATTGTTTGGAAGGATATGGATGAGGTGACCTGAAGAAACGCATCAGAAAGTGGACAGATGAGAAGCATGTGATTACAGGAATCCTGACGAAAAGAATCCTTAGGAAATAGCCATTTGTGGTTCAAGGCTGAGAAGTTCTTTTTTTTTTTTCTTTAATTTTTTTAATGTTTATTGTTGATAGAGGGAAAGAGATGAAGCAGAGCAGGGGAGGGGCAGAAAGAGAGGGAGACACAGAATCTAAAGCAGACTCCACGCCCTGAGCTGTCAGCGCAGAGCCCAACGTGGGGCTGGAACCCACAAACCATGAACCATGAGATCATGACCTGAGATGAAGTTGGGCATTTAACTGACTGAGCCACCCGGGCGCCCCACGGCTGAGAAGTTCTGATGCGCTAGTTTGATTCTTACGCCCTTTTCTGAAGAAGCACTCTAGGTGCTTGGAAAACCTGATTGTCAGAGAAGAACAATGATGTCCAACGTGGGACACTGCTTTCAGAGGATCCACAAGGTGGTACACTTGGGTTCCAGAGGAAAGTAGTGTTATGCCTAATTGCATTTATCTATCTATCTATCATCTATCATCTATCTTTCTTATCTATCAATCTTATCAATCTGTTTCCTATCTTGATTCTTCCACACATCACAGGACCACACATCATGTACACTCTGAGAGTTACATCATATGCCCCCAGAAGGAGTTAAGAGGGACACTGTTTACATGCAAGAGATTAGAGCCATACACTCACTCATTTCCTTGACCCAGCAAGTTCAGATTTATTGATGTTTCCGTATTTGTTTATGGACTGACAGACTATATTGTCCAAATTCATCTGAGCATCCTTCCCAATAGGACAATTATTTTGGAAGAGCGCTGCAGAGAAATAGTAGATTTAGGATTGCCCCAATGATGCATGCACACATGAACTTCAAGAAAATGGCAGAGCTAAAACCTTTACTCCTATCATGTGCCTTTCATGGGCCACCTCACAGAGGGAACTGGTGACTCCCAGATATCTGCCACCCAGTAGATACTGTCATGAAAGCAAACATGCCTCCTTCCTTCAACTTAACGTGACAGCATAATGATGAGCGCAGGAGTAACTGTTTTTCTTTAAAGGAATCATGGTTAGTTGGTAAGAACATTATATAAACAGGTGCGGAGAAATATTTCCATCGTTATGTGATTTCATTGCCCAAAATAGCATAAGTCATTCACCTGTTTAAACAAGAAAAAAAAAAAAACCTCATTCATGCATTTTTTAAAATCTTGGAAACATAATTTCTATTTTTTATAAAAATTCAAATAAAGAGTTTCATTGGGATTATAACCCATCTGTTAATAATATAAAAAATGCAATACCTTCCAATTAAGAGAGGAACTAATTGACATTATAAAAGATGAAAAATTGTGGGGCAAGTTGTAACACAAATTTTTACTTAATTGGCAGATGGGGTTTAATACTGAATATTATAATTTAGAAAGCCGACCTGGATTCTTTGAGCACATCACTGCAAAGAGTCTTTTTCAGCCATGATAGTCATTAAAAAAGAAACAGCAAAATAAGCTGATCTTAGATTGATGCATTCCAAGTGTTGTAACACAAAGTGTTGAACAAGTTTTCAAATTTAATAGATCATATTTCATCATATTTCACAGAGGAAAGTATGTACCATTAAGTGATTATTAGATTTATTATTTGATCTGTACCTTACTTTCTTATATCCTATTTAGTATGTATTTACTATAAGTGAAGCTATCAGTAAATTATTACTGAAAATCAATGAAAATATATATACTATTTATCAATGCTCATATTTTATAGAAAGGGATGTGGGGAGGAGCACTTGGGTGGCTCAGTCGATTAAGCGTCTGACTCTTGATTTTGGCTCAGGTCATGATCTCACAGTTGTTCCTGAGATCGATCCCTGCATGGGGCTCTATGCTGACAGTGCAGAGCCTGCTTGGGATGTTCTCTCTCTCTGCCCTTCCCTCACTTTCTCCATCTCTCTCTCTGTCAAAATGAACGAATGAATGAATGAATGAATGAATAAACAATAAATAAATAAACAAATAAATAAATAAGGGATGTAGGGAAAAATTGCCTGGAGACTCTTATCTAGAAATTGGGTTACCAGGTGTCAGAAAACATCTTGCCAGTTTTGCCATGACCATTTACTTATTGTCTGTGGCTGTTTTTAATGGTGTATTTGTCTAACTAGGGCAGAGACTTCTTGTCTCGAGAAGTCAAAATTACTTACTATCAGTACCTTTATGTAAAGTTTTCCTTTCTCTTCTTGAAACAGTTGAAAATAAGTATTGCCAGTTTATACATATTTTTTCTGATGTACCTGCATAAGGGCTTTGGGGGGAAAAGAAATCATTTTATTTCCAGAGTAGCAGTACACAGAGATTCCCTTCCATCTTCAAAGGTCAGCAAATGCATCTGAGAAACAAAAGGCTATTCTGAGGTTTTTCTTCTAGAATTTCCCTTCCCAATAAGAGTTTCAACCCAACAAAATGTTCTTCTGAGAGAGTGCATATGCCCTTTATTAGACAAGGTTAACATTTCTGATGTTTACTTGAACAGAGCTTGTGCACTGAACTATTTTTGAAAAGATTAATTTTCACTGAGTATGTAGATCTCCTTCAAATACTACAAATCTCAGCAAGCATCTCCAGGGAGTAGACCCCGGGTGCTGAGCTGATGCGCTCAGTTAGGTCAACAACAAAACCACTGAGAACGTTCGTGGACATTTGGAAACATCAACTTAATGGGTGATTAGCTTTATTTGAAAATTTCCAGCTAGACAAATGTAGATTTCCTTATGAAATATGTACACATCTCAAGAAAGGGCAGATTAAGGAAAATTCTTGCTAATCCACTTGAAGTTGCCTAAGTAAATTTCTTACCCCCGACGTTTCGTGTCCACCCTTCCCCCATGACAAAGTTGTGATCTCCTCGGGTCATTTATCTCCTTGTTTCCTCAGACTTGACTCAGATGAGGAACCACAATAAAGGGACCCCTTCCTTCTGGGCTCGGCTGTCTAGATCCAGCCCATTTGTGCATCCGCTGATCTGATGTCCACATATGTCAAGCCTACTCCCAAGGAAGAAGTAATCACCCGCCCCCTTCCAAGAGCGGCTCTTGCAACTCTTAAACTTTTCACTTACTTTGATTTTAGGAGATGCTCCAATATACTGAGATCTAATATGAATGTCTTTGTTCCGTTTTCCGTTAATCAGCTTACATTTCATAAACAACCGTGTTTCCTCTGTAAGGCCAGAAGGCTCTATTTTAGGTCCTAGTCGGAAGTGTGGAAAGAAGAAGGACAAAACCAGTATTTTAGAGTCTGTACTCTTTACCCGGCATTACATTCTTTTTTATGAATATGCATTTGACATTCACTTAGCCCTTACACTGCACTGTGAAGAAGGTATTACTCTCTGAACTTTACTCGTGAGGTGCTGAGCACACAAACGGGGAGGGTTTACCTGAAATCACCGACTAAACATGACAGAGGCGGTATTCACGTCCAACCTGTATCTTTCTAAAACTCATTCTCTTAATTCACTTCCTTTCTATATTTTAACTTGTGTTTTCAACACATTCAGATTTCAGTTTTGAATTTCACCCAATTTCTAGTTCATTTGAAGATTTATCCCCAGTATTTCAGCTAGAGATTTTTCCAGGAACGATTATCTTGTTTGCTGCTCATTTCTTTCTCCCTTCCGTCCCCCTTCCTCCCCTCGGTTTGTGTGTCCACGTCTGTAGTTGTGGTGTGTCTCTGCTGTGTCTATGGATCCATTCACTCCCTGTGCCCTGAGGGTGTGAACTTGTAAACCTCCACAGCCTTCACTAACTCCCCATCCCAGCTATGGTTACATCGTCCCCTTGGGGTGTGGGGTCCAATCTCCCCTACTGAGAAGGGATTTAACCTTTGCCAGCGCCATAAACCCAACATTTGGCTCTTGATGAGTCTGTTTTGGGCCGAGCACCATGTCTGGAACAGGGATCTCTGGCCCAGATCCTGCTAACTGTCCTGTCTTCCTCAGACTCTTCAAGCCTGCAGTTTCTGCAATGGGCTTCAGGGACCTTCCCCTCGAGGCAGCCTTTCCTGATGCCCACAGCTTCTCTCTCCCACTGTAGCTTGGGTCTTACTACCTGCTTCTTCTCTCAGTTGCCTTATGGTCTGGTTTGTCCTCTTGTGGGACAACCAAGATAGTGAAAGAGAATTGGAATCGTATCATACTCTACATAAGGTTTTCTCATTCTGAAGGTGGGCTTAGTTACATCTGCTAGAACTGAGGTCAGTGTGCTCTTGTAAACTCACCCGCACCTCTGGCCTGCTCCAGGGACCATTCATGTCCAATTCCGAATGTCAGCCTTTAAGGTAAAATGGTTTTGCTACAATTGAGCTGCAAGACCCTGGCCTTTTCCATGACCCAACATTATAGGAACACATAAGGTCATGAAACATGATTCTTCACCTGTATGGCCTTTTAGTTGAATTTGGGGAAAATGGTGGATTGACTCCTTCTTAAAACTTTTCTGTTAAAGTCCTAACCTCTGTATCTCAGCATGTGATCTTTTTTGGATATAGGATCACTACAGATGAAATTAGTTAAAATGATGTCATTAGGATGGATCCAGATCCAATATGATTGTGTCCTACGCAAAGGGAAAATTTGGACACAGGGACTTATAGGGAGACATGGAGACAAGAATTGGGCTGATGTTTTTAAAAGCCAAGGAGTGTCAAAGATTGCCAGTGGCTCTCCAGAAGCTGGGAGAGGGGCCTGGGACAGATCGTCCCTCCCGACCCTCAGAAGGAATCCACACTGCTGACATCCTGCCCTTGGACTTTGAGCCCCAGACTGTGCGACAACAAACTTCGAGTGTTCCAAGACTTTCAATGCATGATGCTTTGCTACAGCAGCCTGGGTGAGCCGGTCCAGGAGGTAAGATATAATAGTCACGATCCAGACGAAGAAGCATGGAAACCAGTGGGCAACTGGAGTCAGGGCTCTGCCATTGGAAATACAGGTCATTTGATGAACAGCCACTTGTTCTTTGGGAAATCAGTTATTCTTTGTGAACCTCAGTTTTTCAGCAGCAAAAAGTGGATATTTAGTACCTTTCTCAAAGGCTTCTCTGAGGGGATAACACACAGCATGTATGTGAATGGTTATTACCCACTAAGTTGAAGGTTTTAAATAGCAAATGAAGTATTAGGGAAATTCAGTGCCTTCAGAGATCAGAGAATACATGAATCTCTGTATGACAACATGCATGTTTCTGAAGATTTTACATGATTTCAGTGTAAATTCATAAAGAGATATCATGTAGTGTGGAATTTTAATTTTGTTTCAGAAAAAGCATATTAATAAATCATACATGCTTGTGACACTCTCCTGAATTTTTGAATTATCACTCATTTGGGTAAGGATGCCATGATTATTCATTTAAGATATCTATTCTTCACATGAATCATAAGCATCTTTCCATTGAGTCCTCTGTGACCTGGAGGACAGGAGTAAGAAGGCATAGAACGAGCTGGTGTCTGCTAAACAGAAGTTCATCCCAATTGTCTGAATGACTTTGGCTCCGAGATGTTACTCAATATTGTGCACCGAGTTTTGTACCCTGGCTGTACTAGGAGATTCAGCAGAAGAGTTATAAATGATTCACAGATCTTTCTTTGCTATCCTCGCTGTCTTGTCCACAATCCCTCAGAAGGCAGCCCCTCCTGATCCTCCTTGGCCCCTCTCCCCAGCCTCAAGCCAAATGTGTTCTCTCCTGTCTTCTGGTCAACCTGGGCTGAATACAGAAGATGGCCGAATCCCTCTTTCCTTCTAGTATGTTTTTCCTTAGGACAGGAATCAGTCTTTCTGCAACTCTTCTAGCCTGAAAATGTCTACGTACCCTTCAAAGCCAGCATCTACAACCACAGTCGCTGTGAAGCTTCTCTTCCTTTATCCATTCTCCCCTATGTCTTCTTGCGTAGCACTATATCCTTACAACGTGTTCGTTTTCCATACTGAATGTGGACCGAATGTGGAGCAGTGTCTTTTATCAGATGGTGAGTGACTTTGAGGCTGAGGACCATAAGGTCATTTCTGGATCTCAAGGTTCAGAAACAATATCTGGCACTTTGGTAGATGTTTGAAATTATCTTGAGGGTAAAGGGAAAAAGAGTAGAATCTCTAGTAATCAGAATGCTCGAAAATCTGCTAGTTTCTCACAAAAATGATTGATACACCTGGTCAGGTGCCCAAACTGCTTTTATGAGTATGAACACCTTCTGCTCACAACCACCACCTGAGGTAGATGGCATTTCTAGCATTTTCCATTTACAGAATGAGAAACCAAGGCCCAGAGACTTTGCTCAAGATCACCCATTCAAAAAGGGGAGGGCCAGGATTTAAACCAAAGCCTTTGGATTTAGCATTTGTGTCTCATCACTGAGGCACAGAGCCTCTCAGAGGTTAGGGGTGTGATTCAGGAAATGAGGCATGCCCTAATGAAAGGCACCTAATGAAGAGACAAGACACATCACTGCCTCCTGACATTGTCCCGCCTCCTCTACCTTAACTCTTCCTTCTCTGTGGGTTCCAGTACCACCTCCAGTGGGCCCAATGCCCTTCTCCTGGGAAGCCTTCTATGGTTTCATCTGTTAGTGGGACACCTTTCCTGAGTTCCCACAGGACCTTACAGCTCCACCCTTACTTCACCCTTTACCTGGCCTCACAGTGCTTTGTTTATATGGACGACTTCTTCCCAAGATTGTCCAATTTCTTGAAGGCAGACTCAAAGTGCTGTAAGTTTGATTAGCATAAACAGTAGAATGCGTTTTGTTGCACTTCTAGTGAGTGTTTGACAAATACTTGTTGAAAAGATGAGTGAATGATCACACTGCAACAAGAGGGCATGTAAGGTATTTAGGGTAAAAACAATGGAAATGATTTTAAGTGATTTAAGTTTAACAAATAAACACTGCAAAGCCTTGATAAGATGGGTTAATAAAATGTAGGTTAGCTTAGGTATGAAAAGGCAACTTATGGGGCGCCTGGGGGGCTCAGTAGGTTAAGCGTCCAGCTTCGGCTCAGGTCATGGTATCACAGTTCATGGGTTCGAGCCCTGCGTCGGGCTCTGTGCTGACAGCTCAGAGCCTGGAGCCTGCTTCGGATTCCATGTCTCCCTCTCTCTCTGCCTCTCCCCTGCTCACACTGTCTCTCTCTGTCTCTCAAAAATAAATAAAAAACATAAAAAATTTAAAAAAAGAAAAGGCAAATTATGTTCTATGGAAGGGAACCACATAGAGTGAATCCACAAGGCAACGGAATAAGTCTAATACCTCTTCCAGATACCAGAACCATAAAGATCATGCTGCATATTTGAGATGAATCCAATCAGTTATACTGTCAAACAGGCTATAAGGCAAAAAATTTACTATTCACTTTGAAATTTCCACCCATAAATAAAGCCCGTGATGCTCGTCTTATTGTTGGAATGCATGATTTACTTGTGTGTGTGTGTGTGT